>WSYH01005081.1:0-47297 GCA_036426205.1 Ascaphus truei | reverse complement strand
CACTCCCTTGAGAAAGGTCCTGTGTCAAGGACCGAACGTCGGGTTATGTGCCGGTTTTTTCTACTGAATACACACTGCTTTTTGTACCTTTGAGTGTGCTGTCTCCTTCTTGCCTCGTATTGGGATCCTGGATCTACTCGTAAGGAACCATCTATATATATCATATATATATATATATATATTATATTTTTTTTTTTTTATCATATATATTATTATATATATTTACTATTATTATATCTTATATATTCTTATTTCTTAGGTTGAATCTTGGTTACTGGCAACAAAACTGGTCATGAATATAATAGTCCTCTACTGCAATTTTGGTGGCAGACTACTGTATAGAGTTAGAGCTGTACACAGTGTACACATTTCGTAATTACTTTCATGATTAATTTCAATGCTAATATAATCAAACCTTATGTATTATTTCTACACATTATTTCCAATATACTGTACTATGAATCTCTTTGCATTACAAACAAAAAATGGCTCAGCATCAATAATAATATTCCTTGATAGTTACATTATAGCTTGAACATCTTGATAGATAACCCATTAATTGCCATGCTATAATAGACTATTCCCAGTTAATTAAATTGCAGAAGGCCGTGTACTCTCGCAGGTTTATGCTGAGCACTTTAAAGCTGTTTAAGCCTTAATATTAAGCATCTCTAAAACACATTTAAAGTATTAAGGTGGGAAATGTGCAGAATGCTAAAACAATATACTCTTTATAGATAATGTTCATGCAAGAGCAATCACTTAAATTAAGAAAACAACATCATTATCATAGATGATTCTTACTCAATGTAACTGTCTACACACCATAGTTATATCTGTGCAACATGTACAAATCTTGCTGTAATCCAAATAAATACAGTAACTCAGAAATGTTATTCTAATTTTAATTGCAAATGTTTCAGTCTGGTGTATTACAATAAAGATCACTGCCACAGTGTTGTTTTTTTGTGAAACTGATAAAAATGCATTACCTGCTTACAATTTGTTTTTTTTTTCTTTCTTCTGTTATTATTGTTTTTCTCTGCATAGAAAAGAAAGTTTAACAGTACACTCAAATATATATACACTGTAGCTCCCAGCCATCTCAGAATTATGGAATCACTCTTTACTGGCATGTATGAGACTATATGAAGCTTTAGTACATTCACACAAGAGTAGGAATGTCAGTTCTCGGACTACCAGTAGAGGTATATGTTGGCTGAAATATGCAGGTCATGTTTCAATTCCCCTGCAAGCAATTATAATTTTTTTTTGAGGGGGGGGTTAGCAATGTTAATTACCATTGAACAAACGCTAAAGATAATAGCTCTACTTTTTTGCAATGACACCATATTATTTTTCTATTAGGGGGCTATGTATCAGTCTTCTGGCTGCAAAACCAGAATGAAAACTAGAGCAACTGCATCGTGTTTATCAAAGCACAAAATGCCACAGTATTGTATCTGACATCTTCTCTGATAAATCTACTGCTGTTGTTTGCCCTAATTTGCCACTCGGAGAATGACACACATCCCCCTGGTGTTTATTAAATGCTTCACTCACTTTTTACTACTGCAAATTAATTTTTAATATGTTATGTTTATAACCTGCCTAATTAACCCACACCACCAGTGAATAATTAAGAATTATTCACTGAGTTTAGCGCACAGTTATAGACCTTAAAGAATTCAGATACCCAAAAGGGTCATGTGCATTTATCATTTTTATATAATAGATACCAGCAACTTTCGAGGGGTTGTCAAATTACTCCTATATTGAATAGATTGCAAGAAACTACACTTGTGTTGTAAACATTTAGTATACCTTTTGTTCATTAGCATCTTTCTGTTATTGCCATATTAACATTATAAAAATTGGATATATCATTAGGAAATAGAACAACACAGATGATTCTCAGTTTCTGTAAGAAGAAAGAATCGCATGGATTTGTGCATATGCTGAAGAACATTTGAGCATTGGGAGGTTGTCTTAAAACAAAAAATAAAAAATGTAGATATAGCATTAAATGCCGATAGAATTTCAAAGAACACTCAATGAAAATGGTTTTAGAAAATCAGAATGTTGAAGCAGCATTCAGCTATAATCTATATTGTACTGTACTAAGGGATTTATTCTAATAAGTAAACCTTTCAGCTGTCTTTTTACATTAAAATGTAATTGAGCCGTTTCCAATTTACTCATTCATTTTAGAAGTATTCCTCTTGTGCAATAGAATTCTTATCATTTAATGTATTACATAACTTGGCGAGGAATCTCATGACCAATTTGATATTTCAAAAAACACAACATTAATTTTAATTTGTCACTTGTGACATATAAATTGACTAAATGTTAATGGCATTCTTCTCGAGTAATCAGTTCTACATGATGAACTTAAAAATGGCCAAAATGTGTTTACTGTTCATTTATAACAGGAGATAAAAAGCACGATGAGTCAGATAGGGCCGGTTAATTTACTTTCTGATCTGTATTTAAAACGTGCCACAATGATTCATAATCATTGTTTTTGATATCTGTCTTGACAAAACATCTAATGTTAGGGCCGCTACAGAAGAGTAATGCATGCCAAGTCAATTTTATTCATCACTGTCAGGATTTATTTTTATTGAAAATATTTTCCAGGTTTATATTATATTAGGTAAAAAAAAAAAGTGTGTGTGCAGCTGTAATGATAAAATACAGTTGTTGCAAGGACTGTGGCTAGTGTCGGTAACTGCTACCATCTAGTGTAAAGACAAAGCACAGCAAACTGTTGTACAATTGAGAATATTTTTTCTCAGTATAAATATTACCTGTATTTTGTCTTTGTTGTATACATTTGTCCACGCTCAGTAGCACTCCTTTTGACACACACATACACACACACACCCACACACACACACACACACATACACACACACACACACCACACACACATATGATGTGGTGGGTTCTGGGGTTAGAGCTTGCTTGGATTTGGTGTTTATAACTGTTTTTATACTCATTTTAGGATTGACTTTTACGTCGGACTTTATCATGATGCAAATCTAAAGCAAATGGGATTTTCTGCACAAAGTAAAGTCCATATTTATTACTGTTTAGACTTGGAAAAAAACAAAATATTGAGAAAGACTCCAATTTTCACATGACCGTTCTTTGTACTGTACTTGTTATACAGAGCTTTGCTATCAAAGGCATGTCACGCCATACTAATATTGTTTCCTGTTTATATGTGGGTACTAGTTCAAAGCTTTAACTGCAGCATGCTGAAGAAATTCCTCCCAGCTGACATTTGTATTTAGCTTAAATCATAGGATTTCTTATATCCTCACGCCTCTGCTACATATGAAAACTCAAGCTGAGAGATCCATTATAGGTTAGGCTGTTGCTCCTGCCAGCAAAGCTACCAGATGCGCCCATGCTGCTCCTCTGTCGCGCTGCTTTTAAGGAGTTGGAAGGAAAACATCAGTTAGTCCTCTATATTTAGTCGCGTGGTTTCCATAATTTTCGTAAATATCTATTATCTCCATTAAATTGCACATTTGAAATGGATTCACTTTTAGGACATTGCACTCTGTACCACTGCACCCCTCATACCAATACTTTCATCTAAGCTCTCTTAAGGCCCCATCCCAGTCCTCCTGGCGGTATGGCAGCGCGTGCAGAGACTACAGCCACGATCAGCAGTCTGTAGGGGAGATATAGGGAGAGTTGCGTGGGCGGGCCATGACGGGCGCTGCCATGATAGGGCAAATCTGCCTGCCATTGGCTGCGTGTGGCCACATGATCGGTCACGGCACGACAAAATTCGTGTCTTCCTGTCAGGGTTCATGTCACAGCCACACACACTCAGCACAGGGCCTGCCCATAGAGGGCTGTGCTGGGTGTGTGGCGCGGACGCCGTAGCCCGCGCCGCCATGACCACTGGGGATTCAGCCTATCGCGTAGAGGCTGCTTCAGCCTCCACCCACATATATCTTAAATATTAATATAACCACAATGTCTTGAATCCTATACAAAAAAGAATCATTTCTCCACTTCTCTCTTCCTTACTTCTTTAAGCAAAAAGTGACATTTTATGGTGTTTTTTGGTTTAAAAAATCAATTACTAGTATGGATAATATGACTGTTTTAATGCCATTTTTAATGGTGTTTTAAAGCATCCTTTGATTTCTATAAAGGTTTACACCAACTCCATCAGTGGCAGGATCTTTGCAACATTTCCTGTTTGGGGATATTTGTTGCAAATGTCCCAGTAGTTTGACTGCAAACTGTAACAATAGATACTGTTACCTTAGTAATTTATGGAACATTGTAGCTGCTGTGTTACACGACTGAAGCAGACATTATTTTAGGCACACAACAGGATTTGACAGATTTTAACAGGAGCATCAACGATTGCTAGCTTCAGTAAGAATGCAAAATATACATTGTTACATGCTTTACTATCAAAATACGGAAAAAAAGACAACAACAAAAGTTGGAAAATAGTATTGCTGCTTTAATTAAGAAAAATTGGTCTAGCAACAACTTTACAATAAATCAACATGGTCCTCTTTACATGTAATCTTCTCTTATCTATCTGCCCCAACACAAATGTTATGTTTTGGTAGAGTGAATACCTTATCATATGTGAAGGAATCTGACATCTCCATTATATACCCTTTATTGCCTTTGTTCTGCTGTTTGGACATTTGTAAAACACTATCGATTAACCAATTCTAATGAAAAGCATTTAAACATCCATTTGTTCATTATTTCTCTGTATGTGTAATTGAACAGAAGGCTTATCTAAACAGCTAACTAAGAACATCAAATCGAACTTAAAAAAAAATCGTGTGGCGTGATAAAGTTTTCAAAGATTGAAGCTTAAGTACATTTTACATTTGCTTTCCTATTTTATTTTTTAAATGCAAGTTTTCAAGTGATTTGATTATTTTATGTGCATATAGACCTTTCGGAGATTGCAGTGTTGTATGTAGTAGAGCATAGGAACATTATATCTCTGATCAGAACTAACTGACCTGAGACGTTCACATTCTAACTTTTGAAAATGAATACGGTGTATTGATTAATTGCCACGACATCAAACATGAGTATGTGACCCTAGATTAGAACTTCTAGAAAGTTCACTCCTAGCCCTAGACGTTCTACACTGCACAGAACATTGCTCTGACAGGGAAAATACAAAACAAATGCACATACTGTAGAGGATTACTAAATGTATATATTTTTTGTGATTAATTCTTTGGGAGTTACGCTAACATAGAAAAGTAAAGCCACAGTGTTATGAAGAGGTCAGATGTTTCGTGCTATATGTGTAGCAGACGATCAAAAACAATACAAATGTAACGGTCATATAAATTATTTATGGGGGTCAATGCAACAAAGTTGCCACAGTATTCCATTCTCTCCAAATATAGTTAGCTAACAAAAATGTCCGGCTTGCACATACTTGCTTTGTATGAAGGACTTGGTTTGGGAACCAATAGGTAATTGCAGCCTGGTTAGCTTAAACAATCATCCAGCCGTACATATATTTTTCCTGGAGGACTTTTGTTTTGCACCTAATTAGACATAAGTAAGGGTAAAAGTTACGCACTTTATGACTCAATGATTTGGTTGATGACTGAAAATTTCCACGGGTAAAGTTCAATTACTTCTGTGCCCCAATTACAATGCTAATTGGGCACAACTTGTGCAATACTCATTGCATATTTTTGGCCATCATTGAGGGAATGGCGGCAGCCAGTAAAGCACTCAGGAAAAAATCGTGATCCTCCTTCTATCCTCCATAGCTTAAACAGTTGATAAATAGTATGACTTTGAAAAAACTGCTGTAGGATACTGATGAGAGGTAATCCTGTTCTGGGGTAGTTAAACAGTAATTAAAATACCTGCGAAAATGATGTGCAATAATTTAGTACTGTATAGAACTTACTTCAAAACTTTCATTTACAGTACAATTAATATGTATTTTTTATTGCCTGTTAAGGTTCGTTGTTAATTTTTCTCTGTATATTATTGCTCAGAACTGTTTGTTATTTGAAATGAACAAAAATCACTTAATTTTACATATTGGCTCTATCAAAGAATTGTTTCCTAACTGGACTGTTATCTATAAGATTTAGTTTCCCATACCAGTATCCATTGTTGTTTAGTATAACAACTTCTTCATTTGTTTAAGATGTATTGTAATTACTTCCTTTAAGATAATAGACACCACTGATGTACGAATAGTTTGGTAAGTATACCATAGTGGGAATAAAATGCCTCCAGCTTTCATTACGCACATACAAATATTGTGAATGTGTTATTGAAAATGTATTATTACAGCAGAGGATGCCCAATGTTTGTAGAAATATTACATTTATGTTTACATAATCTTGCACTTAACATTTGATCCTGATTTCTTATTTGCTTACTGGCCTAATCAGCTTGCTCAGACTGCTGAAGGCATTAACTAAAGGTGTATTAAGTGAAATGTTGGATAATTAAAAGGCTGTCCATCAGGTTTTGAACATGCAATATTGCTTGTATTACATTAGCCCTAATATTACTGCATTTTTTGCTAACTGTGTGATAATAGCTGGTAAAAGGATCTTACTTCATAACCATTAACAAATTAAGTTCTGTAGTGATTAGTGTTGCTCTCTTCTGGGTATTCTTACTTTATAGCAGGATAGATGTAGCAAAAGGCTCACTGTTCTCAGTCGTGGACAAACAAGCAAAACTCTGCGACACTGGTGGACACTATCTGTCACGATAGCGGGTGGGGGGGGTCCATGCTTCTGAATAGAACCCCCCACAGCATTAAACCATTGGTGCCGCGACTACCACGGTAGTTGGACATTAAGTCTTACTACATCTGTACAGTATTAAAACAGGATGTCCGTATAATATGAAACTATTGTGGCAATAATGAGTATGCCACGTAAGCATGATTATATACATATATAAGAACAAAGATCAGGACGGACCAAATAATCGAGATTGAACCAGCCAATATAATCTCTAATGGGGTTTATTGAAGTTTCTGCTCTTATCTTAACCACACATTGAAATAAAAATACGTTAATTTCTATTGGCAACTGCTAATAAAATGAAACATATATATGTGTAGTACTGTAAATATTCCTGTATATTCATTTGCCTGTCTTAGACAGGTCTTAACCCTGTCTTTCATTCCCATTATCCTCCAGCAACAGCACTTCCACTGCAGCAAGGGATTCTGGGAAATGACATGCAATGAGCACACAGTGCCACACTTTTATCTCATGCTCCCATTACATGAGCGAACCTAGTCAATGCATGCTGCTTTAACACAGCTTTGAAGCAAGGACTTGGGAGATCCAAGTCAGTTAACCCCTCTACAAACATGTTCAACCTTGAGGGTAATCACAGTGTGAGTTGGCTTGCTGACATTTGCTCAAATGAGATAGAGTAAGTAATCACCACACTATTAAGGTTATGGTGGGTAAAAAAAGTGACTAAAACACCCTCCACAGTAAAGCATAAAGCAACTTTAAATATTCCTTTATATTCATTTGCATGTCAGACAGGTCTGCAACCCTGTCTTTCACCATTATCACACGCAGCAACCAGCACTTCCACTGCAGCAAGTGAATCTGGGAAATGACATGCAAATGAGCACACAGGGCCACTTTTTATCTCATGCTCACATTACATGAGCGACCTAGTCAATGCATGCTCTTAAACAAAGCTTTTAAGCAAGGACTTGGGAGATGCAAAGTCTTAACCAACCCACTCACAGACATGTTTCAACCTTGATGGGTATCATGTGTATGTAATATATATATATATTAAAAATATATCTATATACCATATATACAGTGTTCGACAAACCTATACATTTGCTCTCGCCCCGGCGAGTGATTTAACCACCCCGGGCGAGTAAATATTGGCCCAGAGCACACGTTTGGTACTCTAGTGGCGAGTAGATTTTTTTGTGTGGCGAGTAGATTTTTTGGTGATTTGTCAACCACTGCATATATATATATCCAGTATGTGTGTGTGTGTGTGTGTGTGTCCTTTAATCAGCAGTTGTAATATATATACATAATACATAGATATTCTAATACTGCTATCCTTTTGGTCCTTGTCCTTCCATTCCACTAGGGGGAGTAACTGTATAGGTATTTGAAAATATATAGATTACTATAAGATACATTGTATTGGCATATAATTTGTGTTGCCTTTATGAGAATTATTCATTTTGGGATTTTTAAGGGACAAGGATCAATCAACGCCCTCACTCTGAGAGACATTGTTTTTTTCTGTTGCTGTGATATTGCCAATTTGGTGCTATCACACGGAAAAGCCTATTGACTTCAATGGGTTCCTGTGCAAAATCGCCAGATTAGCGATATTGCAATTTACAGAATAAGCCATTAGTTCAAATATAATGACAACTTTGAAAGTAATCAAAATGCTGCAGTACCTGGACACAGCAAAAATTCCAGATTTTATTCAGTTCATGGTGCTAAAAAAGATTGGTTCTCCCTACTGACTCATATAATACATACTTCAGGTAGTAGCACAGTATTATTCATTATAGTGCAAACTTGGTTGCAGTATTAGCCTCATCTAAAGATAAGCAAATTCCATGTAACTCAGGTATTTAACCCAGCATTTCAAGTTTAACCCTGTGATTCATTCTAACTTCCATCCTTCATAGTACATATATGATGAGGTTGAAAAGACATACAGTACGTCCATCAGTTCAACCTATCTACATTGACCAGTTGGTGCACAAACTGGGGCGTGTAGGTTTACAGAAGATTAATGCGGGGGGCGCGAGGTTACAGAGGCCCGCGCGCTTCTCCCGAAGCACTTCTATTAAGTGCAGGGGAAGCGGCGAAGGCCTCTGTAAACCTTACATACTACACCGTGGTTCAGACCGGCATCTGGAGACACGTCGACATGGCATACCATGACATGGCGCTGCTATTCAACGTGACGTCATGAGACCCAGACGCTGAAACCACAGTAGGAATAGAGGGAGGGGGCGAGCGAGTCCAGAACAGCGGGCAGGGGGGCGCAGGGAAAAAAGATTGCACACCTCTGATTTAAACACACCGATACTTTATCCTTATCATGGAAAAAGAGAGGAAGGTAGCCTAAATTTCAAAATATAAATACGTTCTAATCTATGATACAGTTGATACAAAGTGAATGAAATTGGGGCTGCCTGTGATATACACCCCAGGTCAGAGAAACAACATGTGAAGTGAATATTATATCTCTGGCACCCCACATAGCCCAATACAAAAAGGTATATACAACCAGGACCAGTAGCTGTGTCAGATCCAGGGATGTGCTCCAATCGGTGATGAATCATATATGAATAAAAACAATAAAGACATTACGTAATATTGTTGGGTCAAGCAATGCATAACAATAGTATTAGCAATTGATAATCAATAACACGAAACAGGGCTACAAAGGCTGACAGAAACAAGGTACTGATAAAAATGACATTTAATATTCAAAACAATTAGTTGAACAATACACATATAAAATGAGGAGAAAAGGTTCGCTGGTAATACTGCTGCTAAAGCTGACATGACCACTTACCAGACGTAAAGTGGTAATGCGCAGTGGATATTTTGAGAGGTATCCCCTCATACAGGCGATCGGCTCATGGCGTCTCTCCCATGCAGCGGTGTGCTGTCCCTCAGGCTTCACTTCCGGATGGAACTCCCCTCCAGTCCCGTGTACACAGACCTCAGTGGTGAATCGGCTCGGGGATGGGAAGACTGCAAACGCAGATTCGCCAGGCGTAGCCGCGGGCATGCAAGATGGTAATGGCAGATTCTCCGCGCTCTGATCTCCGGATGGATTGAACAATTATATATGTGCAAATCAATTACTAGTGATTCAACATATATTTTGCAATTGTACATTCGGATGGAGCCCTGACCATTTCTACTCCGATTTTCAATTAATTACCTTTACTTGTTCCATATGCCTCTAATATGCTTCCTTGTAGTATTTTGTTATTTATTCAACACATTTTTACACATAGCTATCCAGATTTAATAGCACCATCACACCCATATATTTTTATACTTATTTATACACTTTGCACAATTTAGAGTAGTTAACACATACAACATTGTGTCATTGTTTTGTTTTATTTATTGTCGCTGGCGCTTCGCACATGCAACGTCTTTGTGAAGTTGATCTCTTTGTACATGGTCCGTTGGGTCTATGTAGTTTACCATTGTCAATCACTAATATCATATATGTATATGTAGGATATTTTTTTTTTGTCTTTGTTTTATTTGTCTGTGCTGAGACATCAAACAGCGCTTGAATTTCCTCACTGCGCATGTCGAAACAACCAACAGGTGTACTGTACTTTTTTAATTTGGACTACAAATGTACGAACTCACAGGGACTGGATCATTAACTTTTTTACCCATGAGGAGAAGTTCTACTTCCAATGCTTAGGGTGGGATTGCTGGCCCTGCTGCTTACTATTGTGACTACAGCCGACGACGGAATTACATTGTTCACTCCATCAGAGATCAGAGCGCGGCGAACTGCCATTACCATCTGCATGCCCGCTGGGCTACGCCTGACAAATCTGCGTTTGCGTCCTCCCATCCCGAGCCGATTAACACAAGGTCTGTGTACCACGGGGCCTAGGGAGTTCATCCGGAAGTGAAGCCTGAGGGACAGCACACCGCTGCTGGGAGAGCGCCACGAGCCGATCAGCTGTAAAGAGGGGATACCCTCAAAATATCCACTGAGCATTACCACTTTACGTCTGGTAAGTGGTCATTTCACCTTACAGCAGTATACCAGCGGACCCTTTTCTCATTTTATATGTGTATGTTACTAATTGTTTTGTAATATAAATGTGTCATTTTTTTATCAGTACCTGTTGTTTCTCTCAGCCATTTGTCTAGTCCTGTTTTTGTATTATTGAGATCTATTGCAATACTATTGTTATATGCATGCATTGACCCAACAATATTACGCTATATGTCTTATTTTGTTTTTTATTCTATAGATTCATCATCGATTGGAGCACATCCTGGATCTGACACAGCTACTGTCCTGGTAGTATATATCCTTTTTGTTTTAGGGCTATGTGCGGGGGCCAGAGATAAATTTTTCACTTTCCCATGTTATCCTATATCTATACTTACTATTGATCCACAGGAAAGCAAACAAAAAAAACCCAGTGTCACTATCATCCAATGAAAATCTATAAGGGAAAAATAAATTCCCTTCCTGACTCCAAGAATTGGTATCGCATTATTCCCTGGATCATATTAGTCTCCCATGTTTACTTATTTGGATATGCCTGTATACCTTTCCTTTCTAAAAAGATGTCCAACCTGTTTTTGAACATATTATTGTATCTGCCATCACAGTCTCCATGGTAATGAATTCAACATTTTAACTACCCTTACTGTAAAGAACCTTTCCTTTGTTGCTGGTGAAATCTCCTTTTCTCCAAACTTAGGGATGCCCAGAGTCCTTGTACTTCCTTGGGATGAATAGTTCTTTTGAAAGCTCCCTGTATTGCCCCCGACATATATTTGTATATAGTTATCATAGACACATCTTTTCTAATTTAAATAAATCTAATTTAGCTAGCGTCCCTCATAGTTGATTGTCCATCCCTTTATTAATTTGGTGACTCTTCTCTACACTCTCTCTAGTTCAATAATGTATTTCTAAGGAGTGGTGCCCAAAATTGTACTCCATTGAATATGGAGTATAATTTTTGGGCACCACGCCTTAGAAAAGGTCCCTCCATTAGGTTGGTCTTACCAATGCTTGGTAAAGGGGCATAATTATGTTTACTTCCCTTCTATCCATTGCCTGTTTAATGCCAGATAAGATCTTGTTCGCCTTTGCAACTACAGCATGACTTTGGGCACTATTGCTAAGCCTGTGTTCTACACGCACTCCCTCCCTTGAGAAAGGTCCTGTGTCAAGGACCGAAACGTCGGGTTTATGTGCCGGTTTTTCTACTGAATACACGCTGCTTTTTGTACCTTTGAGTGTGCTGTCTCCTTCTTGCCTCGTGATCTTGGGATCCTGGATCTACTCGGTAAGGAACCTATCTATACATTACCTGTATGGGACAAGCACCTTTTTACCACATATGTGTGTGCCATCTGTTTATTGTTATATATATATATATATATATATATATATATATATATATATATATATAATATCTCGATATCTATTATACATGTAAACAAGGTTGCCTAAAACAGTGCACAAATGTGGCATCACTTGGAGCCTTGCAGCCATTAAGTCAGTTTATTTAGTAGCGAAAGGTTAGATGAGCTAATACATCACGTAACAGATGATTCTGCAATGTTATCTCTTTGCCTAAATAATTAACCTAAGATCTTACAATTATCATTTTGCATTGTTATCCTAGAAGTACACATTTATTTTGACCTTAAAGATCAACCAAAATAACTTTCAACTACATTAGGTAATGCTGTAAATAAATGCTCCATTTTAACGTTTTTTTTCTTAATTAAGCCAAGCATTTACAAAACATTTCATTATCTTTTGATAACCTCGAAGCCGCAATCGTCATTGTTGTTCTTTCTATTTTAAAACACTATAGCATTTTCATTAGAAGCACTCAAGCTTTACAAGAAAATCTATATATCTATATATTGTTACTAACAGCTGCAGCAGCAGCCAGGCTTAGATTTTATTTCAAAAGAATGAAACATTTTAACATGTCACTTTTCCTTTCCACCTCACTAAACAACTATTTATTAACAATTTTGAAACAATCTTCAGCTTGGTCAGGTAAGGAATTTTTTCAAAAGTATGAAAAACAAATTCATTTAACATCACTGCCAAAAATGAAAAGAACATGAGTTATGAGTCTTTCTGGGTTGTTTCAAGTCGACTACTACAGTATGATATGAATAAAAAAAAAATTGCTACGCTGTCATTGTTGAAGAGTGCATTATATGTGTAATAACAAATAGCGACACAATCCATCAATGCTATGCTTGGAAGAGGGAAAAAAAGTTGATCTATTTCCCTGGCCATTGTTTTCAGCATATTAGATGACAAATAATTGTACATTCATCAATAACAATAGATTAAAGTTGAAATGATTTATTGCTATTATCACAGATCTGATGGAGAACCAGGTCGCTGAAGCATTGACAAGGTCTGTATTTAATATTCACGGGTCTCTTAGCAGAAATAATAGACAGAGAGGAAACCACCTGAAACAAGGTAGACCTAAGCTCGTGACAATTGATTTGTAGGCTTGTTCTTCATGAGTGGTGGTGGGAGGAAAGGTAGCAGCGAGTCTTCTGCTAGGATCTTTGAACCACTAAATCAAGCAAGTCTGCCATTTCCAATTCAGGCAGCCACTGGGCGCTATGGGAGATCTTTGCATGTAAGAAGCATGCTCATGGCTTACATGACCAATTTATGATAGTGGTTAAACCCTGGCATAATAATGTCAAAGTATTTGTTGCTATACAAACTTTTAACTTGCGTCATGATAACAATGACTGTTAAAACAATGATTGTGATGGTCTTCATTGCAGAATGTATTTGTCTCACAACAATAGAAACAAATGTACAGTACTATTTCTGTCTTACCACTTGAAGTTAGAAGAATTGGACATAAACCACATATGTGTGTGCTCTCTGTATACTGTATATTTTTGTGCATATCTGTAACTAACGTTAGTTAGTTATCTAATTAAAATAAATATTATTGCCTAGATGTAAGTCTTGAGAGTTGAGAGCATGCTTTGTAACTTTATATCATATATTTTTCATTCTTTTGCTGGTAGTGGCAAGTATCACAAGTTAATTATGACATTTTACTCACTGGTGCCAGTTTTGCTTAACTAATAACATCTTATGATACCATTCACTGAATAGATTTAAGATGTAGGATGCAATTTTGCCAAATATGTGACAATTGGGCTTTCTATTAAGACATTTTACTATAAGGTAAGCTCAAAAAAACCTCATCAACTCTAAAATTGGTATGTAAACAACAATTCTATATATAGAAATAAGTAATTGTAAAATATATTCAAATACCTTAAGAAATTGCCCATATAATACATCCAAATATTGAGCCAAGAGGAGAAAGGACTTTAAATTCACAGCTGCATTCAAATTGAACCCCTCAGTGTACATTTGCATTGCCCCAAAGGTGGACACCTGATGGGGTTTCCCAAGAGCTGCTCCCCTCTACACAGGACCAGTGTTCTAAGGGTTAACATTTGCTTGTACTTTGTGGAGCACGAACCCCATCCACTTGAATGTTAATGAGTCAAGAGGCCAAAGGACTTTGAATTCACAGCTGCATTCAATCTGAACTCCTTCAGTGTACATCTGCATCCCCCCAAAGGCGGATAGCCTTTGGTACAGCTGAAGGGTCGCTTAAGGGTGTAAGCCGTTTGCTGCCGTTCCCTAATCTTTGGTGTGTTAAAGCTTGTTTATTTCAATCTGAAACTCACCAGCGCCTTTATGCCCTGTAGCCAATTTTCCAACTCTATCTGTCCATGAAGTGTCTGTTAATTGACTACAGATGCAGTCACGAGTATCTGAACACTTGCATTGGAAAATCTGGGGCAAACACCCAGTAATGCTGCAACATTTCTGTGACATTTCTGCAGACAGACTAATGGCCCATTGGATTAACACAGCGATTAACACAACGGGGGTTCTTGCAGTCCCATTCAGTTTCCAATTCCATACCCGCTTTTTGGGACAGTGCTGCACCTATACTGCACCGACACACTTTATTCGAGCAAATACCCAGTATGTACCTGGCAGATACCTGGAATGCGCCGCTCCTCACCTCTGACAAGCCCCGTTGCGTTTGCCTTCCCAGCCTGGGTTCATGCCTGGCTGACGGGCGGCTGATCTTGTTAAATGATAATGATTAGGATTTAATAGGCTGAAATGCTTTGCGTGTCTACCAGATGGCATAAATTCATGAATTGAATCAGTTATATATATATATACTGTGCAGTATTGCAGCCAGCGGGAATAAAATGCTTCAATCCCTGCCTGGAAAATACCTCAATGCACTCGGGCAGAAAACCGTCACAAACCTCAATACACCCGGGTATACCCGAATTCGTGGGACTAGCCGAGCTCGAATAAAGTGTGTCGCCAGTGTAGTTTGTATATATTATTAAATGGATACATATTGGTGGACCTTTTTTAATAGATTGAAATGTAAATTTAAAATACTTTACAGGGTTGGCATAGCATGATATCTTGTAAGAAGTCAATCTAACCGTAGTGTAATTCATTAGCAGAAGAACACATTATTTCATAAACCATTTAGGTAAATCAGGGAAATCATATGATAATGTATTAATTAAAGCTAAAACACTTCATATGTAAGTGCACAAAGCACACTGTGATTTATTGCATAAAACCTGACATTTTAATTATTCATCTTTTTCTTAAAAGAGAAATAGCAACATAATTTAACAGGTACATTTTCTATAGAGGTGAACCACAACAGGAAATGCATGTAATATAATCTTTCAGCAAGAGTGTGACAAGTACACAAAGCAGATTATAGGGTCTATGAAAATAAATTAACTCATTTGTATATCTTAGCTTCACACTTGTCAACCAAAATAGGTGTCACAAAAGGCAGAAAGCTTTCATTTTCTGTCCAGTCAAACGCTAGTACAGAGTTTTCCTTTCTCAGTAATCTAAATAATTTCCCACCTTGCTGATGATGAATGTCTTGCTAGTTCCTACTCAGTTCTTCCACTTTATATGACCTAATTAAAGAAAACATTTCATGATTGCCTATTTTTCCTCATGCATGACAACCTATTATTTTTGCTACCACCTGATTAGAGCTTTATTATCCTTGGATTTAGATTGATTTGCTAGGCACTTTAATAAAACACTACTTAGTTTGATTTAAAGGACTACAGGTTTCTTTTATTCAAGCAATTACTCTTGTAACTAACTTGCAGACTAAGTAGTGTATCGCCGTGTGAAAACTATTTTTTTTTAACCGTAAGAGTAAAACCTTAGAAACCGTGGATCACAGGTGACATTCCTGTTGAATTTGATGATGTGATTTCTAGTGCCACAAGAAATCAATTTTGCAATGTAATTTGCCAAAAGTGATAAATCTATTTCATCAGACTTGTCTTGAATGTCTCCTTCACGTTGGAAGCATCATATATTTTTGCTTTAGATAAACCCAAACAATCCTATGATTAAGCAGCTCTACACTTATGATGATAAATTACCTCTACTGCTTGCCGTTGACAGGGAGCCTAAAATTAGGTGGTCTTGGTTGAAATGAGTAATGATCAGTTTTGATTGAGGTTAACGTCTGATCTAAAGTGAACAGTAACAGGTGACTCAAGAGTGGGACTACTTTGGCAATGACCTGTATTTTGTTATTATGAGTATAATCCTAAAAAAACTATGCAGTAATGACTGACTTTCACATGCAAAATGATCTGTGCTCACATCTGAAAGACTACAGTAGCTGTGTTTAGCAAAAATAAATATTCATCTGGCTTGAGAAGCTTATTTTCCCAAAAGAATAGGAATATAAAACCAACTGGCTCTACTTTGGAATTTGGTGCTGGTTTTTATGCTGTTGGAGGATTTATTTCTTGTTTCTTTCCTGGTTTGTATTTCTTTTCTTTCTTTTTACCCCCCCCCTCCCTTTCTTTTTTAATTTGGGAACCAAGGAGTCCACTGGAGCTGATTATGAACATGTTAATGAAAGCTCTGGGGACCGTCTCATTCCAGAGATACTTTACTGGTGGCTTCTGGTATCTCTGCCCCTCCAAGGGAGACACAATGGTGGTTCAAATATCCCACGTCATGTGGGGTAGCCCCTGATTCCAATCCTGTAAATAAAAAAGGGTGTGGGAGGGGGGGGAATTGCTGCTTTAATGTTTTAACTCCTTGTGAAAGCGCTGCTTGGTGCGAAATGCGTGGGAGGATTCTTCTCGTATTTTTTATATTCTAACATGTCGTGAATAAAGTCCTATTTATATTTTTTCAATCAATTGGGTTTCTGAGATACCTGTAGCGGGTTGTGACTCCCGACACCTTTGTTTCATTGTCGACTCTACCATGTGTTTGGAGACATGCCACTAGGATCAAGCAATAGCTACACTGCCACAGCAAGATTGCAATGCTGTGATAACACAGTGGTACAGGACAGCCATACTCTGCATGTAAGGTCAAGGATCCTCACTATCACCCATCACCCTGGTTCCTCACAGGAGGTAAGTAAGTGACCTTCCTCATAGGGCCTGGGTAGGTGACCATATGTGGCCTCCGATAGATGCTATTCTAATCTTATCAATCCCACATGAAAGCAACATTATAACCTAATTGAATATCATGCTACGACCTTTCCTGGGGCATCAGACTGTACTCGTCCAACAACTACAGTTTGCTGTGATGCTGGATGTATACCACTGAACATATAAACAATGGGCATTTTGAAATGATGGTAATATGCCTTCTATCACAATCTGTGGAGTCAGAAGAGTTCAAATATTATAATGTGTATAATTACAAAATACTGGGGCTAACTCTAGTGGCCACAGCTCAATCTGTGTATATGTAAATATTAGGCAAATGTGCTAGATAAATACACATCCATGAGATTTGATGAAGAATGACAGTGAATGTTTGGATTCACATTGATGCATGTTACCAATATGATAATGTGACAGGCAATACGTATGTGTAGGTGGAATATTGAAGGAAGTATCCTTTGAAGCGTGTAAGACCTTGGCCAAATCCCTTTATTTCCCTGTGCCTCGGGCACCAAAATTAGATTATAAACTCCAATGGACCAGGAATTAACTGTGCCTGCAAAATTCCATGTACAACACTGTGTACGCTGCCAGGGCTATATATAATACAACATGTTATTATTTAATATTTTTATCAGTTATCCCTTCTTGATAAGAACATTTAATCTACTGTGCTTTAATAAAATAGTCCATATTTTCCTACATTGGACACTTGCTTTCAACAGCTTAATCTAGTAAAGATATAGGGCCTCATGCAGAGAGCAGCGCTAAAAGGAATCTCACCATTAGCCGGCGAAAATGGAGCTTTAAACTGCCGAAACAGGCAAGTTTTAAAAAAAGCGCCATTTCTTTTTTCCCCTTGAAATTCGCCGCGCGGCTGGAGAGTTTCTAATCTCTTCAATTTTTTCCCTGCCGTATGCAGAGAGCCGCGATCGCCATCTAGTGGCTGTTCGCGTCAAAAAAATGGCGCGATTTTCAACATTTTTCCTCTCCACCAAGCAGCTGGCGCTCCGCGGCCGGTGGAGAGGAAAAAAAAAAAAAACCCGATTTTTTCCCCACTAGTTTCAACAGCGCTCATAGCGCTGGTTGAAACTCTCCATATGCAGAAAGGCAGTTTTATGCCCTTTCTGCATATGGAGATAAAAACTCTCCAATAAAGCTAAAAATTTTCCCCCTCTCCAATTCTGAATAGCGCTGCTCTCTGCATGAGGCCCATAGTCTGAAATATATACTGTATAGATAGAGGTTTCAAAATGGCAGCACTCTCCTGAAAAAAAAAAGCTCTTCGGCTGCAATATATATATATATATATATATATATGTAACGGGTATTCCACCCCACCCAATCTCATATATAGTGTGGGTGAGTAGAACATGCGGTGTTACCGGTGTGGTGCGTATACCTGTCAGGCTCACAGGAGGTCTGAGCCTCCGCTAATGAGAGCCTGGGGTGAATCCTCTGGAACGAATCTTCTGTTACAGCGCCTCCACCTATGTAGGATTCTATGGACGTGTAGAATGACCCTACATAGGAACCCAATTAGAAACCACACACACAGTCAGTGATTATATAATAACTAATGAATTTACTTTGAACATAGAACATATCATCATATTTACATAACCTGTGTCCCTCTCACGAGGAGACACTACCCGTGACGTCTCGCAGGACGTTTCCCCAACACTAGGTGATCCCACCCAGTGTCCAGTGAAACCCCCACACCCAATGTCCCGTACTCCTACGGAGATAGTCAATGGGTGACTGCGCAGTCACTATGTGAATAGGCCTGTTGGTGCACTTAATAATGAAGTACCTTCCGAGCACTCCGATGCTCGGGACCGCAACACACTTCTCAAAGGGTCAGACGTCCGTCTGATCCTATTCAGGTACTTCCGCCGTGGACCCCAACGAGGGTCCCACCGCTTCCCGGGAACTCAGCAGTCTCTCGGTAACACCACCGTCGCACGGGCACAGCAACCGCCGCTATCCGCTTTCTTTCTCAACTACCTCTAGCGTGACAGCAACCCTAACCTAGGGCCTGTCCCTGAGGAACCGCAACCTGGGATGGCTTGGGGAAAACTCCTAGGGCCTGTGGAACATTAATCTGCCCCCCCCTTCCCCTAGCTACCCAGTCTCAACTGTAACTGCTAATCCTAACAGCCTAACGCCCCTGCAGCCAACACTCAGCTCACACTGTCAGCCTGCAGGGATCCACACACACTTCACACACACTGCACGCACTGCGCCCAGCACATGCAGCGACACACACACAGACAGCTGCAATCACACACAGCCACCTGGATCCCGTAGCAATCCACTACTAGCACACTGTGCCTATTTGCCAGTGCCCACAGCCCTCTCCGCTGTGGCACTGCCAAACCTGCACCTTACACACACTAAGGGCGACCTCCCTATCTAGGGCCGTCCCTTATCAGTTACCCACTAACCTGGTGGGGAGTTGGGGCCTACCTGGAGGGTGAGGGTACCTATCAGGATGCAGGAGCTGCACTCACTCCCCGCATCCTTCCTTCCCCTTCAGCTCCTCTGCTCCAACTGACGTGACTCATGCAAAGCCCGGGAAAATGTATCTCTTTCCTCCAGGGCAGTCCTACAGCCCTATTGGCTCCCATCAAGCACCTGGTGCCTGCCTCGCTATGCCTCATGGGAATTGTAGTCCCGAGGCCCTTACTATAACATTGGGGCCGCATGCGGTCCTCCCCTCTGCCTACACTAACTCCTAATGGCCGCCGCAACCCTTCCTGAGCTGTCCCTGCGCCTGCGCAAGCTATCTGGGGCAGCCTCAACCTTCCCCTGACTATCCTCACGCTCGCGCGACTCTTCCCTGCCTCTCGCAGCCTCCCTGCGCATGCGCGAGCTAACTGGGCCGCCGGGGACTCACTGCGCATGCGCGACCCGGCGCAACATGGCGGCGCCCTATCCGCCCGGCTCCGGGAGCGCCGGGAGCCCTGAGATGCGCGTGCGGCCTTGGCAACCGGCCGCACGCTTCCCCGGCAACCCCCGAGCCGGGACCTGACCGCCCTCTCCCCTGCCACTGCCGAACGGAGCCGCCATTGGACGCGGCGGCCCCCGCGATCGGCAGTCAGGTGAGGGGGGTGCGGTAGCGCTGGGGAGACCTGGCTACACTTATATATATATATATAATATATATCTATATATATATATATATTAATATTATATATATATACACACACACACATACTACTTAAATACCCTTTATTTTGCCACATGGATTGACTAAGTAAATGGCAAATGTTGATTTTTCTTCAAACCAAAAGTAACAACTGCTTTAGTTTTCTGGAAGGCATTTTGAAATCTCATTCATATGCTTATTGAAATAGAAGCACAAGAAAAATATAGTGCAGTTTATTTCCTGGTAGCACAAGCCAACACTTCCAGAGCTCCCTAAACAAATTCTGTTCTGTATACCCATCTCACAATACATTCCTTCGTTTGTACTAGGTGGAATAAGGTGCTATATCAGTGCCATAACACGAATGAATGAGCTCTAGTATTATTTTGATGAATTACATGATTATAGTTAAAATGAACATTCATCATGCTTGATAATAATGGTGGTATGATTTGACAAGTACTCTTGCAGCATTCACAACTCATCACTTCAGAAGACAGACTTTTTGTGAGCTTCCAATTTCTCTGAAACCTACAAATGCTCTAGAACTTTAAAGCACAGCATACTGCAGCTGCAGTAGAGCACAGTAGATGACAGCATGACATCTTCTTGTGTTCATCAAGTTTAATGTCTAAATACTGATGTGTTCAATTTTTTACAACGTATTCAGTGTCAAAACATAGAGGATTCTACATGTGGCAATATCATTTGTCATGTGAGTTTTCTAAATGTGGTGGCCTGACAAATATTAGTGGAAAAACAATAAAGTCAAAAGTATACCCACTGGTCAAACAGCCTTTTTTTAAATATAGAATAACATGGATAATATACATTTAGATATACAAAGATTAAAAGAAGAACTTCATTCAAAATGTTGGACTAGTACAGGGGTCAACACCAGTCCCAGGGCCCAACACAGCCCTGGTATTAGGGTTATCCCTGCTTCAGCACATTCGTTAACGGCGCCACTGATTGAGCCACCTGTGCTGAAGCAGGAAATCCTTAAAACCTGACCTGGCCCTTGAGGGCTGAGTTGGCCACCCCTGGACTTTTTCTGTATCTGTGCTACGTAAAGACTTGTAGAAAGGCGATGGTTGACAGGCTAGAAACTCCCAAAAAAAATGTGTATTTCCTGGAACAAATAAAAAAGCTTTCTTTGTGAACATAGAAATCCATCTGAACAATAGCATACCGTATCACACTAACGTTTTCCCAACCGCTTCATCCTGAATGTCTATTGTTGCAAATAAGAGGTGGAAGATCCATTTGTTCACACATGGTTCTGGCTTATACTGAACCACAACAATGTCAAACATAATACCAACACACATTCTACTAATACATCCGTGTTTGTTAATTTATGTTATAAAAGTCTGTAATTCAATATAAATAGTTCTTATTTCTAAATACTTTACAATTTTCTCGTACGAGCTGAAACACTTAAGAAACAAGATGGGGAAACTTTGTTCGCACGAGTTTTCAAACTCTACAAAATGTGCAGTTTTGAGTGGAAAAAAAATGCAACCTCATTTTTTTTTTTTTTTTTAGATACACGGCAAAAATTCGCCATTTGTATTTTTAAAGGGCAACATTTTGCACCATTTATTATATAAGGACCCCCGTGTATTTACGAGGATTGCAAAATGTCAGCATATTCCGACAAAAAAGATTGCGAACCGAAACCTGAACAGTTTACAACTCTCTATTAAGAAATATGTGGGAACTGCCAATGTTAAACGGAGTCACAGGACCGGTTCTTTATCACCTGTTCTGGCTAGTTAATGAATTTACCTTGCCAGTTTTCTTTATTTTACTAAAATATGAAACTAGAGAGCCTATCTTCCAGATAATTACCACTGCTAATGAATTGCAGGAATTAATAGACTTCATTTTTTAATTTGTAATTTCCTTTCAGTCTGAATTACAGTATATGTGTTTTCTAGGTTTTATTTTGTCCTGGGCATTAACCATTTGAGTCCAAAGAACATTTTAGTTTGTTTGTTTGAGATAAATGGAAGAGTATTCACTGTCTTTTACCATATGAATGAAATTTCTCTCTAAAACAAGTGTTAGACACAAATAAAATACATGCATAAATAAAGAATTTGAACTTGGAAAAAGAAAGAAAAAACTAGATGTCTGGACTGGAAATGGTAAAAAAAAATCTAATAAGCAAATATGCTAATTCAACTCTACAGCAAGAAAATTAGTCCAGACTCGGAAGCTTTAATGCAAAAAATACAATTAGGAAAAAAACAATTCATTTAGAATTACAATAGAGCACCATAACTAATAAATGTAGTCTCCAGAGTACTGCATTAAATTAACAGTTATGATTTCAGGTTGTGGAAAATATTCTAATGAGCCTGCTCAGGCCTGAGTTCAGAGACACTGCCTGTATGCAAATATTCATATCAAGGCACTCAAAGTTTCTTGGAAAACTAGTGACATTATTTCTAGCCATATCTTGCACTGCAGATATCTCTGGTGTTCAGAGTTGTTCAACCTTACAGGGAGCAGGAGATTTGTGCTTATTGCTTCTCGTGAGGTTTAGAGCAGAGAGTTTGATCTTTTTCCCCCTACAATACAGTACAGTACAGGCAGTCTCGGTTATCCACGGAACGCGTTCTGGAGTAGAGTAGGATAGTGAAACCGTTGTAAAGTGAGTCACATGTTAATCAGTGGCGGTGAGCGTTGGATAACGCATTCCGGCATCGGATAACGCATTCCGGCGTCGAAAATGGCCCTTAGAGTTGCATTGTAAAGCGTTGGTATATCCATTCGTTGTAAAGTGAAGCGTTGGATAACGAGGACTACCTGTATAGTGTTTGCGACGATGAGGTACATAGTTGCTGCAGATGCCCTCACTCTACAGTGATTTTTTCACTCAGGTCTAACTTCATAAAGCTCCGTTAGGTCCAGGGCTGATAACGTGGTGTTACCAAAAACCGTTCCAGACGCTCGTCTCCTTGAGTTCAACGCGTCTCCTCAAAGCTAATTATATTAAAAACCAACGGCCGTTCTAGATCTCATTTGATCGCTTAACTTCATGTTACAGCACAAGAATTTGCGTTATCTTCCAATTAGTAATGTCCCAGATGTACATAGATGTGCCCACCTTTAATTTTTACATTGATTCTTTTTCTACATACAAGGAGCAATCGCGCATCTACTAGAGAATATTCATATTTGTCACTGCTTCACACTGTAAAAAAATGCTCCGAGTTGTATTGACAAATACGGCATATCCACCACATCAGAAGCAGAATTAATACGCCATTCTAAATAGATTATCTAAAATGATTCTGAAATCCCATTAAAATATGCCGTATTATCAAACTTCCTTGGAAAATGATTATATGAGTAAGAAGTAGCCAGCTGCTGTTCTGAAAGGAAATCTCTCTGAAGAAGGATAGAAATGCTGCAGATCCATTGTTCATTACTTTGGATGTGTCACATTTGCTAGCTTGACATGACCACTTGCGGAAGAGTAACATTGCAGATGGGAGGGAATATCTAGATAAGTTATTTACTTGATTTGTTTTTCCCTTTTGTTGTACTGTACTACAGTTGTTGGCCAATCTTAGGATAATAGAATTACTTTCTGCCTTCTTTACTTTATCATTCTTTGCATGAATACACAAAAGCCACTGGCAACAGAAATAAGATGGCTGTAAAAAAATGCAAAAGATTGAGAAGAAAGGTGCATCTAATAACTTGCCCTTATATTTAAAAAAAAAAGGAACCAATGAGGAACTTCAGGACAATTTATCTTGCTGTTTACAGATAACAAGTCACTTTGTTTTTATGTGTTCAGTCTAGTATTCCATATTTTATTTGAAAGAAGATGAAAATAATGTAGATAATATGAAGTGTCAGGGTCTGACGCTCTTAAATGAGCTATTATGGTCAGAAAAACGTAAAACCTGCAGCTCATTATGAGAGTGTTCTACTGTCAGTTAAGTAAAAGCCTGGAGATTTCCAGTTTTTGTCATTGCAGTATTAAAGCTGTCTTTTTGGTGCCATGAAATGAATTGAAGACTTTATTCGAGGTAAATTTGTACTAGCTTTCAGAGTTCTTATATGAACCCCTGAGGCAAAAAACAGCTTAAAAGCTGAAATATTCAAGAAGGCAACCACTGAAGTCTTGAAACATTAGATATAAAAGTCTGAGATGCTTGCATAAATACTAACGTCTTTGATCTCTTGAGAGATGATTTTGTTTTATTGCTTCACAGTTCTGCTGCGACAAAGAAATAGCAAGTTTCCACAAAACACATTCTTAAAGGAAGATCACACTATATCTGTAGGGTAAATCAGATGTTTAATAAACTATACGTTGTTCTGTCATTACCATACAATGTAGATCCAATGAGGGAACGAGATTTACTGAAAGCTGAAGGTTGGATAATGCTGAAAAGTACTGTTTTGCCAACTTTTTCCTGCAGTGTGAACAAATTGCATTACCTTTTCAACCTGATCACTATCTCACTAATCTTCTTCTTTGGTGAGAGATCGGTGTATTATATTTAGTGACCACCATTAAATAAGTTATATGTGGTAAAAAAGGACAAAAACCCTCCACCGTATAGCTGGCTATGCACTTCTTTAACGCGGCTGTGCTGAAAAGCTGTGTAATATGGCAGGCATAAGTTTACAGGGGTCCATGTTAAAAGGGATTTGAAGCAAAAGGTGACACTGTGCTCATGAAAGAACTTATCAAAATGTGGCGCTCTAAATATTCAGATTGGGCAAAGTGATCTGTAATGAATTTAATAAAGTGATACTTATACAAACATATATGAAGATGCAGCTGTGACCCAGTGGAGGATTGCTCGGTCAATCCTCGTGATGAGTAGAAGAAAGGAAGTTTCCGGGAAGCGCAATATATGTAAAGAAAAAATATATTGATAGTGCAATATTGTTTAAATTAAGGTCAGAATAAGATGACTTTTCTCTCTATTAAATACTCACAAACGTGAGGAATTTAGAGGCACGTAAAGGTATCTTTTGGATGCTATAGATGTCCCAGAGCTATCAGGAGATCCAGAAATCAATATTTCCCCCGGATGTATGGGCTCCCAAGGACCTTATTTAAAAGATTAAACTGGACATAGTGCAGTGCATAATTTAGGTCTCTACATATGTGCGATGTAGAGACATTAACGATCCATTCTCATTATAGTCTCATGTGTATACTATAAGCCCTAATAATATCAGGTGTACTATTCACCAATGGGAACCTAGACCAGGGTATATATACCTCCCCCATTTATTAAAACGTTACTCCTGATGAAACCTATGTGGTGAAACGCGTAGAGTGACGTTTTCCTGAGCCGGCCGGAACCCCAGGAAGTGGACGCAGCGGATGACATCACTTCCGGTTTACTGGAACGCATCGGTGGAACGCACGCCACGGCAGAGGGGAAGCGGAGCTACTACTGTATCCATCCGGCCACTGAGATCCATTGCGATCGAAATGCTTGTTTTTAACTGAAACCATGTGAGTGTAATATCATCCACTTACCTTTATAAACTGTATATACGGTAATGCACTATGTCCAGTTTTATCTTTTAAATAAGGTCCTTGGGAGCCCATACATCCGGGGGAAATATTGATTTCTGGATCTTCTGATCGCCTGGACATCTATAGCATCCAAAATACCTTTACGTGCCTCTAAATTCCTCACGTTGTGTGAGTATTTATAGAGAGAAGTCATCTTATCTGACTTATTTAAACATATTCACTATCAATATTTTTTTTTTTTTTTTCTTTACATATATTGCGCTTCCCGGAGACTTCCTTTCTTCGACACTGTGCTCATGTCATTACCCAGAATACTGCATGTCATGTCATTACCCAGAATACCTAACTGTAGTGGGAGATAATTGCCTTGCAGACCTGTCTGAGACATGTGAATGTGCTCACAAGTGATATTTTTTATTTTGTGCACAGATTCCTAAAAATGGGGATCACTAGGACATTTTGTGTTTAAATAACAAAAACAAACGTAATCACTTGGTTTCTGAATGTTACTTTGAATTGTTTAAGAATTGGGCAAACGTTTGGAAAGGTTCTGAATATACAATTTGCTGATTCACGGTATCAAAAAAATGCCAACTCTACTTGAAAGTATCCTATTCTCTAACGTCTCTGCATGAGAACACGTCTGCTGCCACTCGAAATCGATTCACCTCCGGAGGCTTTAACCCACTCTTAAAGCGCTGATATCTGGAAAAACAAAATGGCGGACGAGCTCGGGAGAGGGCAGTAATTGAGTCAGACAACCAGTGAAGCTTTGTCAAAAACTGTTCTCTCGTTTATTAAAAGGTTTACAGTCAGTTTATATAGCCATCTTGAACATAGAAAAAACACAGATATGAGTAATATACTTCCCCTTTAATTCATAGTCTGTCTACCTCAGCAAATGACAGTTAGACAGTTTACGATCTGGGAAGTGGCCTGAGTACCAAGTTTGGAGGCAGTTGAAGGAAATGTCATTCTCCAGGACAGTATATTGTGTAAGACATTCTAGAAAGTCGTGCTCAGCATGGCTGGCGACATTTCCTGTTTCTTCAGAGCTAAATAAGTTCTGAACAAACACAGTTCAGTTTGGCATTATCTGGGTGAGAGGTCACTTTCTCACATCTGACTTGAACAGACAATTACGTATGACATTTGGCATTTAGTTAGTTTCTGAGATCTAAAATGTTAGTACATAATGGTTATAGAAAAATGGTTATATAGCCAACAAAATGGAGTCCCCCCTTGATATACACATTATCACTACTGCACCCCCCCTCCTTTTTATGTGAATATTTGCTAAACTTTACAAATTTTGCACACAAGAAAAAATTTAACTTTTTCGAAACATTGGGGTCACTCAAATCTTTAGTTTCTCCACTTTTTCACTAGCTACAAATGGCCAAATTGGTTGTGAATGTGCACAATTGTTTTGCACATTTCTAGATAGTACAACTTTGGAATTGCTGAATATTTTTTTACAGTTGGGTACCAATTTAGCTATTAACTAGTCTAACAAGCCAAAGGGTTTCTATAATTTTAAATATTTGGGGTGTTTCTTCTTTTTTAGTGAGACATTTGTCTTAAATTAGAAAAACTGTAATAATATTGCTGCTTGTACCTTATTGCCACTCAATATATTATTTGGGAAATGTAAAATATCTTCCTTATTTACATAATCCCAAATAAAATGAATGACGTTTTAATATCTTTTTTTTTTTTGCCAACTGGGAAAAGGCTTCAACTTTTTTTTTTTATCGTTGAAATTTTTTATTGTGTTTTTCATAACAAAACATATTACATTTCAACAAGACCACAAAATACCAGTTTACAGTGATTACAATATTCTTTTACATTTAACAGTGCACTAAACCAGTAAATAATATATTAAAATCCCCTATACTTTAGACAATGACAAACAAAAGTTGAAATTAAATTTTAAATCGATGAGTCAGTTCTATCTGCATTGCATCATTTCCCTCTGTACCTTTTCCCCCCGTACCCACAGTTCCTTTTGTTGTTTCTGTGCTATAGGTCCTAACCTTATCTAGAGATAACAGACATTGGATATTTTATTTTTTTACCCCCTCATCACCTTCTGTGCCTCTCACGTACCAGACTTCTTCGTAGATGCCACAAGGTTTGGTCAAACGTCCGCATCACAACCTCTTTGTCCCCGTCTGGTAACATTTAAATAAAGTGATCCCATTTTTTAAATAGTGTTTCGGTTTTTAGCTCTTTATTGGTTTTGGCTTCCCATTTTATCTAACATGAATAATTGTGTTAAATATTTGTTTAGTATCTCCATGTTAGAGGTATATCCTTTATCCATTGTGACATTATGGTTCTTCTGGCTGCTATAATGTAATTTCTACGAATGTAGGTATTCTCATCCCGTTATTCATGATCTTCCATTCCTCCATGTTGCCAAATATTAAAGAAACTGGTTCTTTAACCACATTTAATTTAACATTCTGCTGTATATAATCCAGCACTTGGTCCCAAAAATGTGCAATTTTGAGGCAGTTCCATAAGCAGTGTTTTAGGTCTGCTTTAGGTTGATGGCACTTTGAACATCTATTCCTGGATTTGTCTGCATTCTTGTAACTTATGTTAAAAGCACAATATGCCCTGTGTGTCAGTTTTCATTGCATCTCTCTCCATGTTTCTGATATGATAAGTTTTCTAGTTCTATCTAAACCAGTAAGTATTACATCAAGTTCCATTATTTCCTTGACATCTTTGTTCCAGGCCACAAAAACCTTTTGCAAAATCCTCTTATAATTCTTTGTCTCTTACTAAATAATATATATCTGATATAGTGTATCTATTCTCTATGGAATGACTAACATTTTCTATCAAAATAATTATTTGACAATACTTCCTTTTTATAGTTCTCCAGTGATTTACAATAGTGTCACCTGTGTATACGAATAACCATGTGAACTAGGTATCTCCCACTTTTCCTCTAATTCCCCAAAGGTAAGGAGTCTTTCCTAGTCTTCCTTTATCAAATGTCATATACACCTTAAGCCCTTGCCTTCCCACAATTGAAAGGATGTCTGATTTTGGCCTGGGAGGAAGTTTGCATTTCCCTTAATAGGCAGAAATGTACAGATTGTGTATGATAATCCCATATTCAACCTTATTGTCTTCCATGCTGCGTAAGTATCTCTTACCAATATATTATCTTTGATCTCTCGCGGCAATGCTCCCCACTTTGTATGTAGTATATCTCTTAGATTCATAGGCCATAATTGCTCCTGCTCTATCTCTAAATTTGAGTGGAAACTTTTCTCCAATATCCAATCACCCGCAAGCCTTATAACACATGCAAAATGGTACTTTCTGATATCGGGGAAATTTAGTCCCCCCGATTCTCTGCAGAGTTGTAGTTTTTTTAATGCTATTCTAGGTCGCCCTCCTCTCCAAATGAACCTACTAAATGCTCTATTTAATTCTTTGGTATCTGTATGTTTTATTAGTCAAAAGGTAGTTTTGTTAGTAATGGCAACATTTGTAAGGGGTAGAGAATTCTGGCAAAGCTGACCATTTTGATCAGTTGGCATCTCCCTGACGGGTTCAGAGGGAGGTTCTGCCACCCTTCCAGTTTCTTTGTTACCGTCTGAAATCTACTCTTAAAATTCTCTACATATAGTTTTCCCAGGTTCGCTGCAATATTAATACATAGATATTTTATAGATTTCCTTGTCCTTTTAAAGGGTAACTTCTCATCCCATGTTACATCATTCTTATTTGTGAGGATTAATATTTCTGTTTTTGTAACATTAACTTTGAACCCTGAGAATTTACCAAATTCCCCAATAGCTATAAATATGTTGGGCAATGCCTCCTCCAGATTAGACACTAGGAGCAGCAGATCGTCCGCAAATAGAGCTAATTTAGCCTCAAACTTCCCTATGTTGATTCCCTTGAATCTTTCCATACGTCTCAGATATTCGGCCAAAGGCTCCATATCTAAATTTAAAATAAAAGGTGATAGAGGGCACCCCTGTCTCGTACCTCTGTATAATTTAAACTCGGGAGACAGTAACCCCGCTGCCATTAATTTAGCTTTTGGATCTGCGTACATTGATTTATTATCCTAAGGAAAGGTCCCTCAATCCCCACTTTTTGCAGTATATGGAACAGATACTTCCAGCTTACATTATCAAGAGCCTTTTTGGCGTCTATTGATATTATAATATTATTTTTGTTATTTTTTATATTAGATTTAATTCAGTTTACGGCAGCTATAACTTTTCTAATATTCTTTACTGGATGTCTCTCTTTTACAAATCCAGATTGATCTGGATTAATCAATTTTGGTAGGATTGATGCTAGCTCTCTGCTAAATATTTTGAGAGGATCTTGACGTCTTGATTTAATAATGAAATTAATCTATATGATTCTGGATTTAGTGGGTTTTCCCTTCCTTGTGAAAAATCCGTATGAAAGCCATCTTGTACGTTTCTTAGTATTCTCCAGTTTTTAATATAAATTTGAATGCTTCCTTAAGCGGTAGACCTATTTCCGTATTTAAAGTTTTAGAGAATTCGGCCCCAAACACGTCGGGCGCTGGTGCTTTGCCATTTTTAAGTTTTTTAATTGACTCTAATAATTCTTCTATGGAAATTGGCTCATTTAATCTTTGTTGCTCTTCCCCTGTTAATTTAGGCAATTGTAATTTTCCCATGAAACCCTCCATTACCTCTGCATTTTCCTCATTCTTTCCATATCATTTTTGATAGTATTCTTGAAATGCTAAAGATATTTCTTTGGGTTCAGTTGAGATTTCCCCATTAGCTTTCTGCATTTTCGTTATATGTTTAGATGTGTAGTTCCTGACTAAATTCCCCATTAGTTTGCCAGCTTTATTCCCATATATATATAGATTAAAGTCTCTATATTGCATTTTTTTACTTCCTTTCTCTGCAGCCATATCTCGCATGTCCTTTTAAAAAAAATATATTCCTCTTTTGTGGCCAAAGATGGTTTTAGTTTAAAGCTCCTGTACACTTCCCTCAGCTCGTCACTAGCTTTCCTGAATTCCGTGTCTATTTCCTTCCTTTTTGTATTTGCAAAGGCCATTATATCTCCCCCTTAGCACCACCTTTGCTGTTTTCCAATTCAATTTTCCTTCTTTTTTGTGTGCATTGTTATTGTCCTTGAATTAGTACCATTTGTTTAGTAAGAAGGCTTTAAACTCCTCATTGTGCTATAAGTGTGAAGGGAACCCCCATATCCTATCTTTATGCTCTTTCTGCCCAATATTTAGCCCTATCCATACTGGAGCATGGTCAGAAATCAATATGTTTTCAAAGGAAGCCATACCCAGGTTAGGGATTAGATGGTCACTTATTGAAAAATAATGGATTCTTGAGAAGGTATTATGAGTATGGGAGTAAAAGGAGTACTCTCTCTCTATGGGATTTAGTAACCTCCAGCAGTCCATCACCCCTAGCGCTTCCCGCAGTCTTAATACTCTTCTGTCCTGGATTTAGTCCCCTCTGTTGTATATTTTGCCCTGATTTGTCTAACAATGCATCTTGAGCTACATTAAAATCTCCGCCCACTATAGTATTGATACTTTTGTCTTTCAATATTGTTTCCACCGTGCTCTGGAAGAAACTCTGGCTATTCTCATTGGGGCCATATAGATTATACTGTAAATGTTTTATTCTGTTTTGTGTATTGTTACTCTGCATTGCACCAGTTCACCAGAGGAAGTTATTATTTCCAGGGGCAGTGCTTTATTAATTAGAATTGCGACACCTCCCTTTTTTCCCCACTGCTGGGGAATAAATACATTCTCCCACCCAGTCCCGCTTAAGTTTTTTACTTTCGTCTTCATTCAGGTGGGTTTCCTGAACTAGTGCAATATCTGTCCTTAATTTTTTCAAGTGTCTAAGAATTGTGGTTCTTTTTATTGGAGAATTTATGCCCTTTAGGTTCCAAGAGACTATTTTCATGTACATTTTACTGTGTGTTTGTGAGTATATACTTGCGGTTCTCCTGTTTCCTTTGTGGGGATCTTACTCCCTCTTCTACAGCGCCCCATGCATTCAGTCCTGTAATTACTTTTGCTGCTGATCACCTTAATTCCATGAACTGAAACACATGTGACAATACTATAACATAAGACTGAAAAAGAAAAAAACATTAACATAAACATCACTTGTATTGGCTCCTTTTTTCCAGGTGCAGCTCCTGCCTCCCATACTATTGTGATACTTCACTCCTCGTGCTCCGCCATGTAATAAATATCCTTCAATTTATGCCAGACTTATAAGCTTTTGGCTTTTCTAACTACTTGTTAGGCCTTATTAACCTGTTATACCCCTTACCGCTTCCTTATATAAATATATTTAACTGCTGCTTGTAGTAGCATAACTTTTTTTTTAACTACTTAGTTACTTAACGCACCTAGCTTGGCCTTGAACTTCGGTCTTCCCCAATAACTGTTAACAAGGCAATTCTTCTATTCCCCTCTACACCACAAACTTTGTCCCTCTTTCAATCTTTTATCTCAGGATTCACCAAGAAGTACTTTTAGTCCTTTGCACCATTCCAAGTCCTCAAGATACTTTTAAAGTCTCGGCGCTCTCTTCCTGTGAGGGTTTGGGAGTCACGCCGCCCTCGGCGTGCTCCTCACTCACCTACAGCTCCGACGGAGATCCCCGCAGCACACTCTCATTCCCTCACCGGAGCGCCGGTCACTGCTTCACGTGGGCGCGCGCGCGCACGCCAGGACTGCACTTCTAATCTCGGGCTGGCGGCTTCACCCGGTCACGCGCACGCAAACCCCGCTATACGGAGGCATGGCCACACGGCGTTAGCCAACCCCTAAAGGTACCGCGCATCAAAACATTGCTGCAATCAAATGCACTCAACTACTGGGCTTTATGGCTCCTCCCATGGACTCATTCTGGACCTATCCCCTGCGGTATCCTGGCCCTCTACACACTCCCACCTGCTGCACATGCTATTGGGACCCTCTCTCCTATATATACATTGGCAGAATCACTGACTCTGGCTGCGAGCATAGAACAGTTGTTTTCACATTACTCTGCCTCCCTAGTTTCTTGCAGACTTCCTGTGAACCGAACCGGCTTCCGCTACGTCTTCCTGTACCCTCTGGCAACCTGAACTCGGCATACGGCTACAGACCTTCCGCACCTCTGGTTCCCGATCTGGCTTACGGTAAACTACAACGTCCTCTCTCCCCAACCCGGACTTGGCAAACGCTTCCTACCAACGTACCTCTACCGACCCCGATCCGGAACACCCCAGACCAATCTACTCTCAAGACGTGCCCACGGGGGCTGTGGGGCGTTCTAACCTTTCCCACCTCAGCAACCCGCGGTCCCGTCTCGTTTGTGGTGAGCACAATCCTTACATTATGCTCAGCCCCAAAAATGGACCCCGCTGAGGTGGAGCAGCTTTAAATGCCCATACTGCTCTTTTTTACAAGATTAGAGTCTTATCTGGACCAATCTGATAAACGAATGGATGTTTTAAAGCAAAGCGTCCACGCCCTTTACTCTTCAAGTCGAGTCCTCACGCGCAATCTCCACCCGTGCAAGCCGGGATCCTTCCCGATACCTCAGTCCATCTCCAGAACCACGTATTCCTCCTCCCAAACACTACGCAGGGATCCCCAGGATGCGGCGGTTTCATTAACCAATGTCACGTTCAATTTCGTCTCTCCCCCTCTTCGCTTTGTTCTTCTGTCTCACAGGGTTGGACATCTAATCCCTTCCAACCGACCAGCACTGGCATGGGCTCTCTCCATCTGGGACAACAAAGGGGTCTCTCACACAGGACATCGATCTTTTCGTCGAGGAATTCGAAGAGTTTTCGATACTCCAGCACGGAAGTTAACGGCAGCTTTTGCCTCACACCACATAACTCAAGGAGATCGTTCGGTGCCCTGTATGCTGTTGAGTTCCGCACTCTTGCTGCTGAGACGGGTTGGAACAACGAGGCTCTATCTTCTGCGTTCTGGCAAGGTCTGGCTGAACTCTAAAGGATGAGCTCGCCGCACGAGATCGCCCTACTAACCTGGAGGAGTTAATCGCTCTGGCTATCCGTGGGATCAGCGGCTACTGGAGCGGAGATAAGAACGTCTTCATTACCGTCAACGGGTTCCAAGAGGTTTGCTCCAATCGTGGCTCCGTCACCTTCTTCCGGGGACATTCCTGAACCAATGCAGTTGTGGGGCAAAGGCTGTCTTCTGATGAGAGCAACGGGCGCACGGCCGGACTTGTAGTGTATTGTGTCAATTCCACTCACGTTTACCACCAGTGTCCCCACGACGGGAAAACGCCAGCTCTCAATGAGATACCCGGAGAGTTTGTTTGGGAATACTGACCCTTTCTCCCATCGTCCAAAACATCCTTCCTACCAGGTAGTCTTGCTATATACTGTCTGGAAGGGGTTACACACCCGGGCAAGGGCGGTCATTGATTCTGTTCTGCAGGGTAATTTCATGATGAGTACTTTGTGCTAGAAGAAACATATTCCATTATCAACAGGAGGACGCCTGTAGGTCTGGGGCCATTGACGGTCGACTCTACAACCGGCATATCACATACAGACGTACTCTTTATACTGCAGTTCGGTCGACGTCCATACGGAGATCATACTTCGAGTTGTATTCACACAGCTCCCTGCTGAGTTGAGTTGGGTCTTCCTGGCCAAAAATTCAATCCTCGCATCGACTGGACGGATCGGGAACTGTTGCATTGTCTCCTCTTGTGACAAGACATGTACCCAGGGGTTTCAAGAAGAGCGGTGGAGTATTCACCCTATATGAGAAGATTAACTCCTGACCTTCTGGTATGGAGATTCGGACGATGACGAAGAAAGCATCGTTCCTCAGGTATACTACCGCAGCCCGGTCTTTGATTGTCCCATGACCACTATTCCTGGAGCACCTCTTCCCAGGGAAGATCTACCACTCTCTCATCCAGAGACAAAAGCCATGAACATTTATAGTTCCGAGAACTAGAAAGGGTTTCATTCAGAAAATCTTCCTCCCCGGGCGGAGCAGGATTCTTCTTGTCAGAGAAGGACGGTTCTCTCGTCCATGCATCGACGACCGGGGTTTGAATAATATCACACGCAAAATCGATACCCTCTGCCTTTGATTCCGGAACCTTCGACCGTCTCCAGGGAGCAACTATCTTTTCTAAAACTGGACCTGGAGAGGTGCTTACAATTTAGTAAGGATACGAGAGCGGGACGAGTGGAAGAACTGCTTTAACCATGACGGCCACTAAGAGTACTGGTTATGCCATTCGGTCGTGCAAGCACCAGCAGTTTCCAGGATTTTTGTTCAACGAGATCTTTCGGGACATCCTATATACATTTCTTATTGTTACTTAGATGACATCCTCACTTTTCTAAATCCGTTGAAGAACACATCATCAACATGTAACAAGTGCTGTTACGCCCTTCGGGAGAAGAGAACACTCTCTTGCGAAATTGCGAAATGTCAGTTCCACCTCAAATCGGTGGCGTTTTGGGATACGTTATCTCTGACTCCGGTTTCAACATGGATCCGAGAAGAAGAAACTTAAGGCTATTTGGACCGCTCGTCTACCATCTCAAAAGCCGTGCAACGCTTCTGGGTTTGCAAACTATTACCGACGTTTCATCCGCAATTTTTCTCTACAGTATCTCCCATAACGGCTCCAAGTAAGAAAGGTGTAGATCCTTCGCATGGTCTGAAAACCGCCATAGGCATTTGATCTGCTAAAAAAGGCTTTGTGTCAGCTCCCATTCTCACACACCCGGATCCTAAACTTCCATTACCTTGGAGGTAGATGCATCGGACATCGGGGGGAGCCGTCTTGTCAAGAGGACATCTCCCTTAGCTAAACTGCATCATGTGGCCTTCTTTTCGAAGAAATTGTGGCCGCAAAACGGACATTACGATGTCGGGAACCGGGGAGCTTTGGCGATCAAATGGCACTAGAAGAGTTGGAGACACTTCTTAGAAGGTACTGAGACACCATAACCATTTCTACAGACCATAAGAACATCTTTACTAGAAGGGGCACTCGTTTGAACTCTCGACAAGCCGCTGGGCATATTTTTTCTTGATTTAATTTTTCCCTCTCCTTCATCCCGGCTCCAGATCTAAAGGTGTGATGCTCTTTCCGACAATTTCTGCTGAAGACAAGTTGAAGAGCAGCTAGAGACAATTTTCCTCTAGATGTATCCTGTCCGCACCACTCATTTGATATTATGGCAAGATTCAATCGAGCAATCACAGATTCCTATGGGCTCAAGGTTCCGGAGGGAAGAATCTACACGGAGCCTCAACACCGCAAAAGGGTTCTGAGTGGTGCCATTCCTCTAAGTCTGCGGACACCAGGGATACGGAAAACCAACGACCTTGTATACGTACCTTCTGGTGGCCTGGAGAGGGCTAAGGATGTGGAGGAGTTCGTCAAAAGCATGTGGCACTTGTGCTCGCAATAAAGTACCCCGGGTTTAGACCTGCAGGCCTTCTTCTCCCTTACTATTCCAGACGTCCTTGGAACATATCTCTATGGATTATCTGTGGAGCCCCAGACTCCAAAGGAAAGAATACCATCCTTGTGGTATTGATCGTTTTTCCAAACAAACTCACCTTGTTCCCTTAAGGGTCTTCCAAATCCTCCAGGCTGGCGGACATTTTTATCCAGGAGATTTTCGTCTTCACGGAGTACCTGCAACCATCGTCTCTGATGGTGGCCCAGTTTGTGTCAAGATTTTGGAGAGCCTTTTCTCGGAGGATGGGTATTTCACTTCACTTTTTCCTCGGGTACCACCCACAGACCAATGGGCAGACGGAGCAGGGGCCAACCAAAACTGTGAACAATACCTTCTGTTTCATAGCGAGACTCAGGATGATGGGGTAGATCTACTCCTGGGTGAGTTTGCTCGTTAACTCCTTCGCAATGACTCCACTCAAGAATCACCCTTCTTAAAATTGTGGCTTTCACCCTTCCCGCCTACCCTTCTCTCCTATAACCTCAGGAGTACACAGCAGTGATAAACGCATTTCGCTTAAATACTTGGACAAGACTCAGGAGAACTTAAGGGTGGCTACTGGGAGACAGAAACTTCAGCAAAGATCGTCTCGACGCCCTGGTCCAGATTGTCCCAGGAGACAGTGTTTGGCTTTCCTCCAGGAACATTGTTAAGGTTTCTACCATGAAGTTGCACCTAGTTTCTCGGGTCCTTTTCCTGTGGTCAAGAGGATTAATCCTGTGCTATCGTTTGCGTCTTACCCATCGTTGAAGATTCTTCAGTCTTTATGTTCCTACTTAAACCGCATTCCGGAGTTCTCGTTTCTAAGTCCACGGTATCTCCACTTTCCTTCTGGTCAAGAAGTCAAGAGGGGAGTACGAGGTTCAGTTTCCGGATTCTAGGATATCTCAGAGGAGGGTACAATATTTGGTTCACTGGAGGGCTTTGGACTTGAGACGTTCCTGGATTCCCACGGGATCTCCACGCGCCTCGCCATCGTCAGGAATTCCATCGCAAGCATCTCCTCCAGCCATGTCATGGAGCCCGGGAGGTCGCCCGTGAAGGGCGGGGTACATGTGAGGGTTTGGAGTCACGCCGCCTCGGAGTCTCCTCACTCACCTACAGCTCCAGACGGAGTATCCCGCAGCACACTCTCATTCCCTCACCGGAGCCGGTCATGCTTCACAGTGGCGGCGCGCTGCGATCCAGGACTGCACTTATTATCCGGTGTGGCTGGCTTCGCGGTCACGCACACGCAAACCCGCATACAGGAGGCATGGCACACGCGTCGCCTCAACCCCTTAAAGGTACAGCGCATCAACATTGCTGCAATCAAATGCAATCAGAATACTGGGCTTTATGGCTTCCATGGGACTCAATTCTGGACCTATCCCTGCGTATCCTGGCCCTTCTACACACACTCCACCTTGCTGCACTGCTATTGACCTCTCTCTCTATATATATCTCGGCAGAATCACTGACTCTTGGCTGAGCATAGAACCAGTTGTTTCCACCCATTCTCTGCCTCCTAGTTCTCTTGCAGACTTCCCGTGAACGAACCGAGCTTCCGCTACGTCTCCTGTACCTCTGGCAACCTGAACCGGCATACGGCTACACGACTTCCGCACCTCTGGGCTTCCCGATCCTGGCTACGGTAAACTACAACGTCCTCTCTCCAACCCCGGACTTGGCAAACGGCCTCCACTCAACAACGTACCTCTCCTAACCCGATCCGGAACCCCAGAGACCATAACTATCCAAGACGTGCCCACGTGGTGTGGGTGGGTTCTAACCTCCACCTCAGCACCGCGGTCCCGTCTCGTTTGTGGTGAGCACATCCTTACACTTCCTCTGCGTTGTTTTGCTCTCTTGCTGGCCTCGCTCCTTTTGGGGCTTTCGTCGTTTCTTCCTTTGCTCCTTGATTCGATCCCTAGAGCCTTTATCTTGTGCCTTTGCTTCAGGTCTCTGTAAGAACTTTTCAGCTTTCTCTGCTGTGTTGAACACTCTTGTTCCTGACTCCGTGAAGATTCTCAGCATGGCAGGGTAGCTTAGTGTAATTTTTTGTTGCCCTTAAAGAGAGCGCTGCACACCTTGCTGAATTCTCTCCTTTTAGCTGACACCGCTGCTGAATAGTCTTGGAATAACCGCATCCTATGTCCCTCAAATATTAGGCTGCCAGCACTTGTATATGCCCTTAGCAGGTTCACTTTTTCTGGAAAATCTAGGACTCTTGCAATTACTGCCCTGGGTCTGTTTTTTTGCTGTGGTCTGATCTGACATAGTCTGTGGGCCCTCTCATCTTGAACTGGGCTCCACCATGACTAATTCCCAGTGTCTCTGGTATCCATTTGGAGCAAAAGTCCATTAATTGTATTGGTTTCACAGACTCAGGAATCCCAAAATGCGCACACTATTTCTCTGTGATCTATTTTCCAGATCATCCATTTTTTCCTCTAGGACTGATTCTTTCTTTTTAAAGTCTGCATTTCTAGTTGCAGTGCTGCAGAGTTTTCCTCCAGGTCACTCACTCTATTTTCAGCCTACCCTATTCTGGTGCTCTGGGGGGTGAGTTCCCCTATAAGATCCTCTATGGCTCTCTGCAGCTTTTCAAAGCTTTTTGTCAGAGTTGGCATGATTTCCCTTCCCACAGCTCTGGCCATCTCAACATGCTCTCTCTGCTCCCTGTGGGTCACAGACATCCTGCTGATTCTCTGCATGCTGCTCCATGATGTCCGCTGCCATCTTGGATTGTTCCTTTATCTTCTCTGCCTTCTCAGGACATTGCTTCTGCTTTGGAGTCTTCATGAATTTTTTTGAGAGATATTTTATCATCCAGCTCACTTGGGACCCTTTGCTCTCTCCTTGTCTGGCACTTTTTGTTCAGGTTAGTGCTGTTTTGGGTGATCTCCATTTCTGCAGAGCTCAGCACTCTGCTGTCACTTTGCCTACACTGGCGACACACTTTATTCGAGCTCGGCTAGTCCCACGAATTCGGGTATACCCGGGTGTATTGAGGTTTGTGACTGTTTTCTGCCCGAGTGCAATTGAGTATTTTCCATGCAGATTGAAGCATTTTATTCCTGCTGGCTGCAATACTGCCAGTATATATATATACTAGCATTACATTCATGAATTTATGCCATCTGGTAGACACGCAAAGCATTGCTTGCCTATTAAATCCTAAGCATTAATCATGTTTACAGATTCACCGCCCGTCAGCCAGGCATGAACCCAGGCTGGGAAGGCAAACACAACGGGGCTTGTCAGAGGTGAGGAGCGGCGCATTCCAGGTATCTGCCAGGTACATACTGGGTATTTGCTCGAATAAAGTGTGTCGGTGCAGTAGCACCAAAACAGAACCCCCCTCAATTTTTGGAGGATAATCTGACTTTAAAATGCTAAGGAACCTCTCCTCTAGCTTTCCTACTCCTCTGGTGCTTTTTTTTTTTTAGTGTGCAGATTATTGCCTTTTTGGCTGCGATCTGGTGGAGCCTTCACAGAGCTCAGTCTTCTGCTGCTGCTCTGTCTGGTGCCATACCTACAGTGACCAGATGTCCCAGTTTAGCTGTTTTTTTAAGGTCTGTCCCGGCTGCCCGACATTCATTAAAATGTCCCGTTTTTTTGTGGCTGTCCCGGTGTTGACCATCAGAGAGGGGGGTGGGGGGGGGGCAGCAGAGAGCAGAGACGGCATTGAGGAGAGCAGGAGGAGAGCAGGAGGGCAGCAGAGAGCAGAGAATGCTGGCAGAGAGGAGAGCAGGGAGGGGGGGGCAGCAGAGAGCAAATAATGCTGGCAGAGGGGAGAGCGGGGGGGGCAGCAGAGCAGAGAATGCAGGGAGGAGAGCAGGGGGGGAGGGGCAGCAGAGAGCAGAGAATGCTGGCAGAGAGGAGAGCAGGGAGGGGGGGGCAGCAGAGAACAAATAAAGCTGGCAGAGAGGAGAGCGGGGGGGGGGAGAGAGCAGAGAATGAGGGGAGGAGTATAAGGGGGATGGGCAGCAGAGAGCAGAGGAATGCAGGGAGGGAGAGCGGGGGACGGGGCAGCAGACACGAGAAGATACAGGGAGGGAGAAGCAGGAGAGAGCGTGTAGCCCCCAGCATGGAGACACCAGGAAGTGAGTTCCGTGTCTGATGCTCAGGGCTCAAGATGGCTTCCCCCCCCCACACAATTGCTCCACCACAGTGGAACAAGTAGGGTTGAAGAATGGGGAGAGAGAAAACACACACACACACACACTCACACACTCTCTCTCTATCTCTATAGGGAGACAGACAGAATGGGGGGGGAGAGAGAGACACAATACACAGGAAATGGCGGTGGGTGAGAGAGAGAGCCGAGACAACAGAATGGGAGAGCGACACAGAAATGGAGAGAGAGAGGAGCCAGAACACAGAGAATGGGGGTGGGGAGAGAGAGACACACCAGAGGAATTGAGGAGGGAGAGAGAGACAGAGAATGGATGACGAGAGAGAATGGGGAAGAGAAACATAGTTAGATGGGGGAGAGATACACAGAGAATGGGGAGAGAGACCAGAGAATGGGGAGAACAGAGAATGGGGGGAGAGAGAGAGACAGAGATGGGGGGGGGGGAGATAGTAGACACAGAGAATCGGGGGTTAGAGACACACAGAGAATGGGGGGGGAGAGAGACACACAGAGAATGGGGGAGAGAGAAAAAACACAGAGAAATGGGGGAGAGAGAGACAACACAGAGAATGGGGGGAGAAAACACACACAAGAGAATGGGGGGAGAGAGAGAGACACAACAGATATGGGGGAGAGAGACAGAGAATGGGAGAGAGACACAGAGAAACGGGAGAGAGACAGAATGGGAAGGGTATAGAAGAACGAGAATGTAGGGATGAGGGGGGAGAGTGGAGGGATGGGGGAGAGAGAATGAGGATGGGAGATAGATAAGGAGGAGGGGAAGAGAGATGGAGGAATGGGGGAAAAGAAAGAAAAGAAGGGATGGGGGTGAAGATAGATAATGGAGGATGGGGATGGAGAGAGAGATATGGAGGATTGGAGACGGGAAATTGTTATAAGAATGGGAGGGATAGGAATAAAGAATGGGGAGATAATATGGATGTTGATGGGGGAAAAATGGGGGGGGGAGAATGGAGACATGGGGGGGAGATGTGGGGTGTGTGAGTAGACGGGGGACGAGGGGGGTGATGACATAAGGAGGGGCGCAGTTGGTGATGTCAGTTGTTTATATTTTATTTTTTCTTTTTTTTTCTGTTCCCTTTGTGTTTTTATTATTATCTGGTTCCTCCTGCCATACCGGAAGTCCCATGGCTTCATCTTAATCTAAATCTATAATTTCCCAATGGTTTTCATCAGGTAATTTGGACAGTTTCTATTCACTGGGTTTAACATAATTTGGTAGTAAAGAGAGGTACTGTAGGTGAAACTAAATGTCAAACTTCCTAATAATTAAACACATGCCCAAAATCTTACTAAAAGGCTTATGAGCCTTATTCTATATTGTCCAAATATATAGAATCCCCAGAATGGATACATCAGTAGCGACATCTTTTATTGAAACTAAATGCCGGCGGCATGCCGGGTCTACCCCAGCTGCCGCCAGAATAACCGCGCGCCGCCCAGGTTTCCCCCACGCACCCCCCTCCACTTCCGCGCGCAATTTATCCCCTTCCCACCCCCGAACCCGGCTCCTGCTCTGCCCTCTGCTTCCCCGCCCCCCGACTTACCTTAATGTGATCTCCAGGGGTGTCGGGGAAGACTGGGGAAGGCCGGGGAAGACGGGAAGCCGGGGCCGCGCATGTGACTGTGACGTCACAATGCACCGCCACGCGCCGCGGCTACCCGCTTCCCAGACGCATGCAGCCGGCGGCTTTTACTCGAATAAAAGCTGCCGCTGCGTGTAGAATTCCCCCCCCCCCCCCCCCTGCAATTTCACCACTAGGATTGCAGGTATTTCCCAACTGTATAAAACATTATTTATCATTTATGTTTTTCAAGAATTTGCAATTGGTAACTCTTGGTGAAATTCGAAATCGATAATGCACTGACATATTTTTTTATGTTGGATTAGATAGAAAGCTTTCACACCTAGTGTATTTCATAACAAATTACACCACATTTCCCCTGTTGCTCATATTAGCAAACTGTTGACTCAACGTTTGGCTCATACCAAGAGCCTTTCTAAGCTTGCATGAGCCAATGTGAGTCAACAAATATCACCCTTTTTTTTTTTTTACTTTAGAGTGCCTGCCCTTTTGCTTCTTCCTTTACCCATTGTGGATGGTATCACCCAGTATAGTATTAATGTTTATAGATATATACTAATATATTATATATATAATATATAAATATATATATATTTATATATATATATATATATATATATTATAAATATATATATATGCATATATATTATATATATATAATATTATATATATATATATGTATATTTGAACAGACAAGTTGTACAGCATTGACTGACATACATTTGATTAAATCAGTGTCTTTGGATTGGACTGACAAAAATAACAGGTAATAAGTAGGTCAACGAAAAGACATCAGGACATGTCCAACAATGCCTTTAGTGACATGTTTACAAAAGGCCCCTTGAAGTTATCACCTGAAATTAATACAATCAGAAGAGGTTATTGTCAAATTGGTTGACTAGCCAGTATGAGGGTGAATGACACACAAGTGTTACATGACAACGCCAGGTTAGGAAAATAGCAATAGCAAAAAAAATTAGGATTTTCTTAACATCGAAATATAAAGCTGATCGAGTGAGACATAAGACATTTTTTATGTGGCAGTTTCATGAAATATAACACATAGGAAGAAACATAGTGTAAATAGTATTACTACTGTTATGCTTCACTGAAAAAGCCCAGGTTTTTTCTTACCTTAAATGATGCTTTCAGTGATAAATATCTAAGGTTGGATTTGCTGCAGTAGTACCTTTCCATATCCTGAAGCCTTCCTTCCAATCAGGTTCTTTTATAATTGCTATAAGTGATATGACTTCCTGTAGATCAGTATGTCACCTTATCAGGTCTTTTTAACTTCGGTTCAGGTTGTATATTTAGTGTAACACAAGGTCAATCAATGCAAAATATCCCAGTATGAATACCATATCCCATATGAGTCTGGGAAACAATCCTATATATGTAGATAATGCAAATGTAAGCGGTCATGTAAAACTGCTACAGTCATCTCTCTGCTGGCAGCAAGGCCTGGTAAGTGTGGGCATGCCAGCAGTAATCATGGAGGTTTTCCCTCACACCTGGTGGGTGCCACTGTGTATGGATGGGACTGGTCCATGCTCGTACTCCATGGTTATGTTCAGAGGGTGTGTCACTCAGAAGTTACTAATGCACAGCACTGTGTCAAGATTAGTTGTCGAGTTTCAAGGCGATTACAGTTGCTGGAAGTTCTTGCAAGGTCGGAAGGAGTTCAAGTTCTGCAGTAGTGTAGTTATGTATCTGACTCCATTGGAGAGGACTTGTCCAGGACATGGCACAGGGCAGTGATTCCTGCGGGAATGAGTTGAATCCTCATCTAGGTGACATCCCTACAAGGGGAACGGGCGAGACTGATCGCTAAATCCCCTTGTGGAGGGCAGCTATGCCCAACCGTGACAATTAAAGATGGAGCTTATCAGAGAAAACCCCTGTTTTTGAGAGTCCAATGATTGCACAGGATGGTGGCAACCACCGGAGGAGTTCCTGTCAGGATCCATCCCCTATGCGGACGCAGGGCCCTGGTGAGGTGGAGGGCGCTGCACTGGAAATAGGTGAGACTCAGCACCACTACCTCAGCTGCCTGTCTGAGCGGGTCCTCCCCACACCCCATCATGCGGGAGACTCATGAGTCCTGTGCAACAGGTGCACTCAGCATATCTACACTGTAGGGGTCCGGTTTGAGACCACAGGGGCAAGGTGAGATTGGTGGGTCAGGCGGGCCAGAAATACCGTTACACAAGAAAACCATATGTAAAGAAAACAAAGATAGGGTAGGTATTTAGTATGTGCACTATGTATGGTACTGTACATTCAATGCAATTGGCTGGTGACTAACAGTTTATAGTCCCTTGGTAACAGTGACTAGAAACAAAGCCTACGCCTAGATAGCATACATACACATATACCAAGTAAGAGCTGCATATATAGGATTAGGTTATGGTTGTAATACAATTTATTAATGTAGGTGATTGGAAATAAAACACTATACATCCATTATGGTCCACCGAGCACATAAGGTATTTACTTTATTAGTTTCTTTATCTATATATTGTTCAGAAAGGGAATATCCCAAAAAAATGTTTCTATGAGAATTCCTCTGATATAGTTTCAGGGGGCAAACGTTTTTGGAGCGTGTGTGGGCCGTTCTTCTGGGGCTGTCTCACAAACAAATAACTTATGGACTCCCTGCAGAGGAAAGGCACATAAAATCTCCAACATGAGCCAATGCACAACACAACACTCATATATTCGAAAAGCATAACAAACACATTGAAGTAATACATGGGCCCACATAATGAGGAATAGTAGCCTGGTAAGCACTACCTCCCTACACGAGGGCCATGGCTCATGTTTGAGAGTTTATTTGTCTTTCCTTTGCAGTGAAGTACCATAAGACAGCGGTGCGCAAACGGGGGGGGCACAAATTTGTAGGGGGGGGTGCAGAGGGGTTATCAGAGGCACGTGCTCATCCCCAAAGCATTTAAATTAAATGCCAGGGGAGGCATGAGGCCTTGTAACTCACTTACTGTACTGCTCTCTGCAGTTCTTCGGCGACTTGTCACCGTTGGCCCCACATCGTCAAATGACGCAGCGGGTACGTGACGACACACATCGCCTGCAATGCATGTCAAATGACACGGGGGTCATATGCCCTATGGACACCCGCCACGGACTGCATGTAGTTGCAATGTCACAGTCTCTGTAGCCAGTACTATAAACGCATCTTAGGCTACGGCCCGTATTTAATGCTGCAGGTGCACCTGGCAACAGGTGGTGCATGCACAGATAAAAGCCACAATCTGCATTCGTCAGGGAGCGGTGTGATGCATGGGAGAAGGGGGAGCATGACGGTGGGAGCAGCCATGATGGGGCATATCGCCCTTCTATGGCGGCCTGCCGACCACGTGATCGCGTTGTAGCACACGGAAGACAAAATTCTTGTCTTCCCTGCCAGCGTTCCATCATTGCGCTTTGTGCACCATGGGGACTTGCCTTAACCCGTTAAAGTAAATCACTGTATACACAAGTGAAAATAAACTAGCAACTCACAATTTCATGTGACCAGAGAAAACAAATCTGACATTCTAGCAGTTATAATGAAGCTGAGATTTCTTAGTGGTTGTTATTTTCAAGCGACAGAGAAGCCCAATGCTACATCCAATATGTTATGTTAACTTATTTCAGCTGCTCAAGCCACCCCTCCGCACTTCCCAGTCAGCAGATCCTTTTAATTTTACTGGATAGAGATCCAATGTTTGTCTTTCTCCCACCTTAAAGAGGTAAATAAGAATTTTAATCCTAATAGAGGTATATTAGTATTTTATCTGGTAGTGTTAGAACTTGTGAGCAGGGTCCTGCTTGCGTGGCTCGCAGGTTACAATTGTTTTGGCCAAAGGGTTAAACAAAGTGACCCTTTTCAAGAGATATCATATAGTTTTTTACTTGTGTATTTTGTCATATGGATGTTGCATTGGGCTTCCTGTGCTTGTTGTGTACAATGCCACAGCTCAATAGCTCTCCTTTTTGACCATGTAATAAATATATATGTGGGGGCTCGAGGGTTTCCCAAAAAGAGCTTGCTGGGGTTTTGTGTGTTGTCTGGTGTTATATTTCCTACACACAATCTCATAGATGCAATGAAGTGTACACCTTACCACCCCAGTGTTTTATGTACATCTTCTTAGCCTCCTCGCTTCTCCCTTTCTGGAATGGTCCTCTCCACCGTAGTCTATTTTCTCTTAGAATAAATTGATCGATGGAAATGAGATATGAGAGAAGCCAAACCAATTCAATTTTTGCTTTTACTACGTACACATACATTAATTCTCTTTAAGGGATTGTATTTAACTGCTATCTACCATTATCCAAGACCTAAGCTGACAAGCTATAGAGTACCAGCTATTACTCTGTTTAGAAGCCAGAGGTTTGAACCATTTATTTTTGCTGCTGACAGTCATCACTATGATTCCTAAATTCCCAAAGCTTTCATAGGATTCCACAAGGACAGCCATCATGTCTTAGACACTGCAATGACAGATGGGATACAATGTATCATGTGATGGATAACACGGACATAGTACTTAATCCTTCTAATACTCATAGCTACATTATCATAGAGATTTATGAGAATGTCAGTTTCATTGTTCCCAGTTTCCATTCATGGGTTTTTAAACTTCAGCTGCAAAAACATGCATCAATCCCATTAATTCTAATTATCATGGTTCATCTTCTCTGCAGTTTGTCACTCCAGAACCTTTCAGTGCAAATTAACGTACCAAAAAGTGTATTAATTAATAGTTTGTAGCTTTTAATTTTTGCAAGTGTGTTGTCTGGAAGCGCTGGCAGTACAGGGCCGTTGCTATTGAATCTTTGCCAAACGGGCAGATGTAATTTTGTTATCTCTTGCTCTAGTCATTTACGCAAATTAATTTGAACAATTAGCCTTTTAGTACTGGTCTTCATGAATCATGCAGAAGGGATCTGCAAAAAATTGCTTGTTGACAGGAAAGAATTGGTTAACACAGTAATTGTAAGGAAGCTTGGGTTTACGTGC
>WSYH01005080.1:0-47323 GCA_036426205.1 Ascaphus truei | reverse complement strand
GAGCTGAACCGCATTGGTTTCAGGTCCGGGGACCCCCTGAACATGTACACTAGGAGTCAAAGTTGTTTATAAATAATTTATATTTTGCTGATGTTTGCACTGAGAGAGCGGCTGGTCTCTCTCTGCTGCAAACAGCTATCGGCTGAAAAGGCCTATCGGCAGGTTATCGGGAGCCAGGCTGTTTCGGCACAGGCTGATCGGCAGTTTTGCTTTCGCAGTGATTCAGCAGGGATCGGCATGGATCCGGCCCTTACTGAATACTGCGAGGGCAAATCGCCAAAATAAGGCCTATCGGCAACCCTTGGCGATTGCACTTTTTCGGTGCTTACTGCATAGAGCCCATTGTTCCAGAAGTTTTGTGGTTTGTTCAGATTCAACTTTGCAAACCTAAGCCGTTCTGCCATGTTCTTTTTAGAGAGAAGAGGCTTTCTCCTGGCAACCCTTCCAAACAAACCATACTTGTTCAGTCTTTTTCTAATTGTACTGTCATGAACTTTAACATTTAACATGCTAACTGAGGCTTGTAGAGTCTGAGATGTATCTCTTGGATTTTTTGCAATTTCCCTGAGCATTGCACGGTCTGACCTTGGGGTGAATTTGCTGGGACATCCACTCCTGGAAAGATTAGCATCTGTCTTGAATGTTTTCCACTTTGAATAATCTTTCTCACTGGAGAATGATGAGCTTTAAATTGTTTGGAAATGGCCGTATAACCCTTCCCAGATTGATGGGCAGCAACAATTGCTCCTCTAAGATCATTGCTGATGTCTTTCCTCCTTGGTATTGTGTTAACAAACACCTGAATGCTCTAGACCAGCAAATTGCTAAAACTTTGGCTTTTATAGAGGTGGTCACACTTGCTGATGATCAATTAATCAAGAGCATTTGATTGGCAGCACCTGTCTGCTATTTAGCATCTTAATTCCCATGGAAGCAGTAAGGGTGTACTTAGTTTTTCACATACAATTTCTCCATTTTGGCTTTATTTTTGTTAAATAAATCATGACACGGTGTAATATGTTGTGTGCTGTTGTTCACCTGAGGTTGTATTTACCTAATTTTAAGACCTGTTAAGGAACAGATGATTGTTAATATGTGCTGATATGTGAAACCATAGAATTCAAAGAGGGTGTACTTTCTTTTTCACACAACTGTATGTACTGAAAAATAATATTTCCATGCATCCCCAAAAAAGAAGAAAGTGAATCTAAATTGGACATCAAGTTCAACTTGGCATAAACTCCTAAAAGTCTGTTAGGTTTATTTATTAAATATTTTACTAGGAAGTAATACATTGAGTTACCTCTTGTTTTCAAGTATGTCCTGGGCACAGAGTTATGGTGACATGGTTACAAATGCATGGTTACATTAAATTAACAGAGTTATACATTATATATAAAGACATTTCATGCACAGTAAGAGATAATATATGTTATAGGCGTATGTAACAGTTACCGACCAGATTAAAATGTGAGACAGCTTTAGTTTTGAAAGAACTTAGACTGGTGGTGGCTTTGAGAGTCTCAGGTAGATTGTTCCAGTTTTGAAGTGCACGGTAAGAAAAGGAGGAGCGGCCGGATACTTTGTTGAACCTTGGGACCGTGAACAGTCTTTTGGAGTCAGATCTCAGATGTAGTGGTAGTAGTGTTAGCACAGAATTAAGTTGTATGCAACAAAGATTTATTCTGCGTAGCATTGATGTTTTATTAGATAGATTAACAACATGTTTTATTTTCACAGTATAAATCTTATAAATAATCTTACACTGATCATTTATATTTACTAATACTAATTATAGCTACAAAAAATGCACATCATTTTGTTTTAATTTAAATTGTATCAATCAGGCATTCAACATGACACAATGCATCAAAATGATGACAGCAAATTATTTGTCATGTATGAAGCCTTCATACATACGACACACATTTTACGAAGGGTTGTTCTACCTTTTAGCACTAACAGTTTGACGCACAAAAAAATTCAAATAAGATTTTAGTACATAGGCTCCAATAAGTATTTGGGTTTCCTTATAACAATAAATATTACTTCCCACCAAATTCGCATGCAGAACAGCTACACAAAGTGATTTAATGAAACAAATGAGTTTATTTATGTTTATCTAATAGTGGTGTATACACCAGTGGAAACAGGGAGAAGAGATATTGACACAGAAAATGGACAGGAGCAACATGATAGAGTGGTAGTTAAGGCTTGGTAATAAAAGTCTACGTTGCTCTGATGCCCATCAAGTTCTAGAAGACAATCTATACAACTGCTTGCCGGTAAACTATCATGACTTTAATTTCTGAGATATTCATCATAACATGTTTCTACCATAAGCAGTACAGCACACACCAGAAACATTGTTTAATTATTTTAGACTTAAAGAATATACAGTTGTAGTCTAAACATATGTTCTAGAATTCCAATAACAAGAGTTAATGCTTGGGACTCCCCAGGACTTATCTCCTATGTCATGGGATCTGGCACTCCTGAAGTCCTATGAAATAGTAGCTAATGTACGTCCGAAAATCCCGCTCGTTTTGCTAGGGAAGATCCTGTCCTGCACTCCTGTAGAGAGCAGGACATGATCTGTACTGATCAGGAATGGAAGAGAAATTACTCCTCCCCTTCCATCATCAGACGGAGCCGTGGCATGATCCGAGTGCCGGAGGGACCGTCCACTCTGGACCGTAGCCCCTCCGGCATGCAAATTTAAAGGATGGCTAACTGGAAAATGACTTGCTATATTAGTGCTTCAACACAGTGAATAGATTAACAAATTCAACACTAATCCTCTAGGAATAGGTGTTTTAGCAATAGGTTTTCTCAGAAAAGATTCCTGCCTTAGTATATCTACAGTATATGTCTATACAAGGAACACAATGTACAAAGCAATGCAACTGAATAGCAAATAGCGTGTAATAAGGATGAAGAGCTCATTTGGTATTTGTTCTAAAGGAAAAGAAGAAAAAATATTCACAGCAAGATACAGAAGTCTTTGAACGCCCTCTGGTGTTTTTTTAGAGTGCTGTTCAATGAGTTATCCTTTACATCTGCATTAAAAAAAAACTAAATAAAGTGATCATAGACTACAATGTACAGATTCATTTTACAAAACCCCCTCAGAAAAAAAAAACGTTTTTATTAGCAGAAAAGGAACCCAAGTTTTAAGTAAGAACAAAATATTATGGCCATATTTACAAAGCAGTCTTCTGCCATAAGGCACCTTTCAGCATTGGAATACCGTACATCCCATTCAAGTAAAAAAATGTATCAAAATAAGAAGTGTTAGCCATTCTTGCATATTCCAGAACCAAAGCTTGTACGATACACATACATGTATGTGCAGCACAAGGGGCGTGTAAAAAATGTACCACAGCTACAATCACAAGTCGAAAAATAGTAAGATGGGCTTCTCTTTACACACTTTTTCATGAAATATAATTAGCATGAATCCTATTTTGGTATATTGGTGCTATAAAGGCTGTAACTTTAGGTCTTTTCCACAGTTAATGGAAACATTGGCTGGCCTGTCACCCTAAAAGCAGTATTACCTGTATCATCCTGGCTGTGCATAGTTAATGCCAATAAGAAAACGTATCTTATTTTTAATAAAATAAGGGACAAACAATGTAGCAAGATCACATTTAGGTGAATATTCTGGAGTTTGGTCTGAAGATGCCTCCTTGTGCAGAAGAGTTTAACTCTATTCAAATAAATGGGACTAAGACTTCTTCAGATAGGAGCAAGAGGCTTCACTGCATATTAAAAAAAATGTAGGAGAAGCTAGCTTCGATCTACGTATAAGAAACCATTTAGACTGCAAGCATGTTCACGACTTCAATGCTAATGCAATTGTGACAATGTTGTAGAAAGGCAAACTAACATTGGACATAAGCTCACACATAGAATTGCCAGATGTCCCGTATATATGGGATTGTCCTTTATTTCATTGACTTGTCCCGTTGTCCCGCAAAGGTCTGTCGGGATGCATAATGGTCCTGTATTTTAGCGCATTGATGTGAAATGTCTGAATTTAATATTACTGTAATTAAATCAGCCATAAAAACGTAATAAATTTCTACTTACCTTTTCCGATATATATCACCTTACTAAATTATTACAATAATAAAAGGTAGGACACTGCCTGGTCATCTCAAAATATCATGACACCCACTCCTATAGTTATATCCTTTTCTCCCACCTCTGCTTGTTAGTTCAGTGCGCGTCTCTCCCTGCCCAGCCAAGAGCAGAGAGGATAAAAACCAAAGAAAATACCGGTCAAGCGCGAGATACCATTCAGCTTGAAGCATTTGCAAATCATTCATCACTCATCATAACCTCACACTTTCATAGTGGATTTTGATGTCCCTTATTATTTAAACTCAAATGTGACAGCCCTACTCGCACACAATGATCACAGAGGTAGGTTAAGATTTACATGCCAATTTATTTGTGCACTATAATGCGTTTTGTGTTGTACATTATATCTTATCTATAAATTGGCTTGCACCATTTTTCTTAATATATGTTATCTGTTCTTCAAGCATTCTTGGATAACTGAATATAAATTCAGTACACAGGTTAATTTTCAGGATGCCAAGTTTTATATGTTTAGAGGCCTATTACTTGGGTTATAGTTGCTTCTATTGACCATACTGCTGACATGTCCTCAACCTTCATAAATCTATTTACACGCAATACTAAATTATGTATGGTGTATTTCTGAAAGTATCCCACATGGAACACTGATTTTTCTGGCTATATATTTTTCTCTATATTTTTTTCCATTAAACTTGACTTGCTTTTGCAGCCATCAGACTGATAAATAACATTTGGCTGTCTTTTCTCAACATCCTGCTCTTTTATTTGAAGAAGAGCCATGGGAGGTCTCCAAATATTGGAGTTTTATTAAGAACCCTTATGGAGCAATAAAAGGTATCACAAAAACGGAGTACTTAGTACAGTATTTACTGTTACACAAAACCCTTTCTAGATATAAAGAGGACCAGATATCTAGTTATGGCTGCTGAGAGAATGCCAGGGCTATGTACTCAACTAGGAATCCTCCCCCTACCACTGCTAAAGTGGTTGAGTAGTGGAGGGAGTGGCTTGGTGACTGACATAGTTATTGAGTGGAGGGGGATTGCTATACCAGCACAACTTCCTCAGCTGGGAAGCTGGGGTGGCCATTGGGGAGAAGAAGATTTTACAGGCCATGCTCAAACCAGAAGTTTCATTTGCCACAAGGATGTGAAGGCAAACTTGGAGGGTCTAGTCTGCCCTTCCCGCACAGCCACCACACCTGGGATACTAGGTCAAGATTCTTGCCCCTTTCAAAGGCCCTGCATCTAGCCTTACAATTATGCTATAAACTCTAGGGGGGATGTTTGAAATAAACAGACTAACATCTCCTTCAGATGTTGCTACTGCAAACTGCACAATTACCATGCCAGCTACAACCACAATTTATATGTTGTGTTTATAAATTCTGTTTTATTATTGTTTTGAGAAAAAAAAAACTTTTTTGTGTTAATCTATATAGTTGACTTGTTGCTTAATAACAAAATATTTTGTTCATGTATACTATATTATAACTTGAGCTTTTCAATGAACAAAGGTGTTTGTGGCCATAATTCCCATGTGCATTACTAGGAATGTCTCTTACTAGTGTTCTCTATCTCAATACTGCATAATATTATGTATGCTTCTCATCTACTCAATGGTGCATAATCACTGATTATCAAACGAAAGTATGAATGCTATTGGTGACATCTTTTGATGTAGATTACTGAGCAGTGAAACTTAAAACAACTGTTTTCTTAGACATTATCTGCTATGTTCTACTGTCTGTTGACAAATGTTCAGATTGGCCTTTGAAGTGCACTTTAATTAGACCAGAATAGCTCTGAAAGACAGATTACATTACATTCATACTACATGTTACATTTTATAGCTTCCCATTGGATAAGAATAGTTTTTCTAATCTATATCATTTGTCTTACAAATGATCTTTATCACTTGATGTCTAGGCACAAGGTTAATTCTCTTCCAACAGTTCTCAACATACTGGAAAATCTCAAACAAAATGAACATCAAGCCCAGCTAGTAAAGTTTTCATCTAGTAAAAGTAAGTAATGTCCAGCTCTGAATTTTTTTTGTGTGTGTCATTGTCAGGCAACAAAACTAGTGCTCTTTTCTTTAGATTCCAGATAACGTTTTGAAAGGCGGTATAAAAAAAAAAGCAAAACAGCTTTGGCCAGTAACATGTATAAAACATTTAAATTAGAATTTTTATTGTTTGTTTTAGAATCAACCATTCCTATCAAGGTTTAAAAAAAAAGAATTCTACATTTTTTATTTTAGTTTGCGCCGTTATTCATGTTTAGAATCAAAGCAAAACTTTTGAAATCATTAAAATAAAAAATAAGTTATTTGGAAGGCTTTCCTTAAGAAAAAAAATTGGAAGCAAATACTTTAAAGATGCAATCACCTTTCCAAATCTAAATCTACTTGCAGGGAATAAGTACTTCCCACTGTGTATCAAGTTAAGCTTCCCACTTCTTTAACCTAAAAAAATATAATGAATAATAACAATACTACTATAGTGGCTATTTGCTGTTGCAATAGTTAGAAAAGCATCTATATTTTTACTTTCTTGAATTATTTTTCATTAGGGTTCTGTTTTGATAAAAAAAAATTCCTTCCTACGATTAAAGTAGCTTTTTAAATATCTTATGAGAAAAGGTACATCACAGCAGATTTGTTGCTATGTAACCATGAATATTCTCTTCCTGCTGTCTCCCAATACACACAAGGGTGCAGGTCCCTCTTGTATGCCCCTGTAGTAGTAAATTCCCAAATACAGAGAATGCATAGGATTAAGAACCCACACTCAGCATTTATTAGTAGCATTTGACAGCCCAAAGAGGAGTATTTTTATTGAAGTGCGTGAGTGTTTGAGATGTAGACGCTCTCCCCAAATGGTGTGCCAGTGTACCTCCTGATAGGCCTTTGCCCCACCTTCTCACTTCCTGTTCAATGGCTTGCCTCCTCTTGTGTATACCCTACAATGCATTGAACTACTTCACCGCTTCATCAGGGTTCACTACATTTCTGTCCTTCTGGGCTGTTTATAATCTCTTAATTACTAATCCAAGTGAATAATATTAAGATACTCTATCAGTCTATTTGATCAGATTTATATATAAAAAATGTCAAGCTTACTTTATTACGAGATTAATAAAATGTAATAATGTATAAAAGTTCAATACTGTACTAAAAAAGTAGTTTAATAGATAATGTGAGTGACATATTCTAAATTGCCCATGCCCAATTTTTAAGGGAAACCTAAATGAGAATATATTATAATAAATAATTAGAATTAAAAGATATATGGAAAATAAGTGTACGTGTATTATAAATGTCAGTATATTATAATTGCTACCATTGAACTGCATGAAAAATCTAAAAAACATACTACAACATAAGACATACATAAATAATATCAACTATATTTCAATATTAAAAAATTAACTCAGAAAATTATTTCTTTATTAAAATAATGTATATAAAAACAATATTAAATATATTAAAACATCTAAAATAGATGAAGAAATACAGTATATGAAGAGTAAATGAGTTCTTCAGTATTAGGTTATATTTTTTATTTAGTCTAACAATTGATATTATAAGACAAGCATTAAAGAATTTTCCCTCTTCCTCTGGTCAGTAATTCTTATTACAAAAATTAAACACAGATGTAAAAAAAACAATGATCTTAGGCAGAAGATGTGGAGAATTAATGGTAAATAAACAGACGTCAATAAATGGATGAAAGGGATAGTGAGAATTGTGGAGAGCACAGAGAACCATTATGAATTACCCCAATTAGTATATGAAGAAGATTTTAAGGTTTTAAAATATCAAGTTATAGAATGACAGATTGAAGATCTTGAGCCTCCAAGAACCAATGTTTTCATATGGAAGATCCAATAAGTTTGCCTATGTGAAAAATGACCACATTATATATATATATACACAAATAGATATATATATATATATATATATATATATATATATATCTATATCTATATACTTACATAGAATAGATAGTAGCTCCTCGCATAGCTCGCTAGCTCGCCGCTCGCCTAGCTCGCTCGCTCGCTCGCTCTGCTACATCATCTCTCTATATATATATAGTGCAGATACTGAGTTCTTCAGAGGTGATCCCTTTTTTACATTGGGGAAACCAGTCAAAAACACAAAGGATGATAATATGCACAGACACTCTATACTCCATCACGAAGAAGAAGATACTGCTCACCTGTGGGGCATCACTTCTCACAACCAATCATTCCATAAATGATTTAAAAATCAAAATCAAAATCCTCAGGGAATGTTTAAAAGCACCCAAGAACGGAAAACATTGAACTCAGAATGATAAGACTCTTTGACACCAAAACCAAGGACTTATGCGGACATGGGTTTTCTCACACCCATCAAAATTGTTGTGTAATTATCCTGCTTGCCTCTATTCTTAGCCACACTTTCTCTCCCCCCCCCCAGCATCCCTTCCCCTCCCCCCGCCTTTCTTTGACACTGTCCCTCTGGCTTCAAACACTTAACACACCCTACCTTACTACAGTAAATATCTGTTGGTTTTTTTTTCCTCTCTCTACACTGTATTAGCCATTGAATCCTTTGTATATCAGTATTGCATGACCTGAGGAAGAGAGGAGAACTCTCGAAAGCTTGTCCTATGACATAATTGTTAGTCCAATAAAATACTGAAGAACTCATTTATTCTGCACTATCGCAACTGACTAACACGGCTATTTCTGCTTATATATATATTAATATAATATAATATATATATATATATATATTTATATATATATATAATATATATCAGTGTGTTTAGGTCAATTGGAGTGCACTGGATGTGGCTAAATGGATACAACAAAAAACAGAGACCCCAAAGCTACATCCAATATGACAAAAATCACAGTGAACCTGGACAAAGTTTATTTATATATATATAATATATATATATATATATATATATATATTATTTGGTAATTTTTGGGGTTTCTTAGAGCTTGCTGTTTATGTGTGTGTTTATTAACTTTGTCCAGCTAGTCTCAGCTGTTTTGGAGGTTAGTGGCCCATCCCTCCAAGGGTTTAAGCTCGCCCCTCCCCACTTTCCACGTAAGCAGGTCTTTTTCATGCAGCTGGTTAGGACAGATCCAATGCGATCATTTTTCCTCTAATTATAGAGGTAAATAAGAATTTTAATCAGTTAGTGTTAGGACCTGCAATATTTGGTCATACCTTGATGTGGCTTGCAGGCTTAAAATGCTTTGGCCAAAGGGTTTAACTAAATGACCCTTTTTCAAGAGATATATAGGTATTTCACTTAATATTTTTGTCATATTGGATGTAGCTTTGGGCTTCTCTGTTTTTTGTTGTATACCTTTTAAAATAGTTAGACAATATATGGTTAGTAACTTCCTTCAAAATGTGTCCCCTGAACCCCTGAACCTATTCTTCAGTGATCTTATTGTTCTACCAATATATTGCAAATGCATTCAATGATTATTTTGTGGGGTGTGCTACAGTACTAACTTATTAGCAAAACGCAACCCAAACCATAAACATGAATCTCATTCTGAGAGTACCCCTGTAGCCCCACCCTCTCCCAAAACTGCTCACAATTTTCAATTTGTAAGAGGAGATTACACAAATGCTCCTCAAATTAAAACTAAGCAGTCAATGTGGACCTGACTTACTGCAAACTATGTTCCTAAGACTTGGTGCCACAGCCATTGCCAAACAGATTGCTTCCATAGTCAACTCTATTCTGTCAGCAGGCCATGTCCCTAAGACCTGGAAAACTGCCAGAGTTCTCCCAATATTCAAAAGTGGGGACAAAAACACTGTCTCAAACTACAGGCAAATCTCTCTTCTCCCAATACTATCTAAAGTCATGGAAAAATGTGTTCACTCCCAATTTAGCGATTACTATACCAAGACAAATTTCCCCAGCCAATTCCAATCTTTCGCCCCAAACATTCCACGGTAACTGCCCTGCTAAAAGTTTGCAATGAGATCCAGTGTGGATCAAAGTGGGACAACTCACTGGTGCAATATTCCTAGATTTTGCAAAGGCTTTTGATACTGTTTATCATGTTATCTTGCTTAATCTCCAGTGCTCTGGAATAGGAAAACATGCTTTAAACTGGTTTCATTCCTACCTATCAGGTAGATCCCAACATGTGTCTATCTCAGAACTCCAACCCCTTGGATATCACCTGTGGTGTCCCACAAGGCTCTGTTGTGGGGCCCCTAATCTTCTCAGTGTTCATCAATGATCTTCCTACAGCTTGTAAGGGAGTTTAAATACACATGTATGCAGATGACACAATCTTATATGCACACCACCCTAGACTCTCCGACCTTGAACACATACTTCAATCTGACTTTTTGAGACTTAAAAACTGTTTTTAATAACTGACAAAACTGTAACAATGGTATTTGGGGCTGAGGACAAATATTTAAAGCTTCCAATGACTGAGCTCCAGATCAGAACCAATTCTAAAACCACCCGAACTCCTGTTACTAGTTTTAAATACTTAGGCATATGGTTTGAACCCCATTTAACATTTGAGGTGCACATTAATACCCTGACATCAAAAACCTATGTGAAACTAGGTGTACTTTCCAAGAACAAATCCTCCCTAAGTATGCTTGTTCAGAGAGCGTATCGCACAGCAGATCCCAAATGCAATTATCCACTATGGAACATAGTATACGGCCCGGCACCCCAAACCCACCTTAGCAAATTTGATACTCTCTACAAATCAATATGCCGTTTTGTTCTCCAATGCAACTACAACACACATCACTGTGAAATACTTAAAGAACGAGATTGGTCATCACTTGAGTCTAGATGCAAAGATCTTCTTTTCTGTCTTACCTTCAAATACTTTCTGGGCAAGCTACCCAGCTATCTGAACAAGCTCCTCACCCCTACCACATGCAGCACTATCATCTAGATCACACTCCAAAAACTGTTCATGATCCCAAGGTTCAGGAAAGTATCCGGCCGCTCCTACTTCTCTTACTGTGCACCCCAAAACTGGAACAACCTACCGGAGACTCTCACAGTCTAAGTTCTTTCAAAACTAAAGCTGTCTCACATTTTAATCTGGTCTGTAACTGTTACATACGCCTATAATATATATTATCTTTAACTGTCCATGCAATGGCTTGTATATAATGAATACTCTTTTCACTTATGTAACTATGTATTTGCAACCATGTATTATTTGTCATCATAACTCTATGCCCAGGACATACTGTACTTGAAAACGAGAGATAACTCTCAGTGTATTACTTCCTGGTAAAACATTTTATAAATAAATACTACAGTCCACAATGCATTGTTCAGCAGAGTTCTCAACTATTAAACTTAGATCAGGTGCAAGCTAATTAAAGTAAATTACTGTGTAAATGGAATTTACCCTCTAGTAAGAAAAAAAAAAACAGCAACTGATATTCCAATTTAGGATTTACAAATTAAAGTAGTAATTTATATATCAGTCACATGAAATATTTCAATGAGATAACAGATATTGGCACAACTTCAGAATCCGTTTACATTTCAAAAAATGACAATCCACCAAGATATGAAAGGATTTTCTTTAATTTTGTAATGTGGCTTTTAATGAAGGTGGATAAATGTCAGTTAGAATTGCTGCAGCTGGTAGCCCTGAGGGTTTCTGTAACCGTTTCACAGTCAGGAAGAGGCGTCATCATTTACATTCCACAAAGCTTGCCTCAGGTGCCTAGGCGACTTTATGCATGCCGTGCCTAAACAACACATTTTTACTACATGAATTGTGTGATAGTGGACTTGGTAACACAGGTGAGCAGTTAAAGTTTTATGATCAATACACTGTCTGGAAATGATGTGCCAAATGAAAATGTGCTCACTTATTACTGCAGTTATGTTATGTAAAATATTGTGCTGCGTAGGAAAAGCACTGTGTAAAATCCATGAGACTACAAGGATAAATTCACTGACTCTAAAGAGGCTTTACATTCGTTGGGCCATATTTATTAAGCAGTTCTGTAAGACAACCTATGGCCCGTTCAACGCAATGGTCTGTAAGGTATTTTACAGAGCTATACGTTATCTTATGAAGGACTGTAGTACCACTTGATTGATAGGACCTTACTTTTTAGGTCCATGAAAATCCAAGATGTTTAAAAAAAATTCTTGCTGAATGTGCCTAATGTAAAAAAAAACAGAACATACAGTAAAAAAATATTTTTTACATGCATCTTTGGTGTTAATACAAGGGTAATTCATATGATAACCCTAATTTGTAGGGATAGGGTAGTTATGTTTAAACCTCTGTTTGGGCTAGGCACTGATTTAGAATGTCCAACAGCCAATGGTGGTTTAGGGTTTTTATATAGGTTGGCAGCTTAAGGGGCAAAATAGAAAGAGTAACATATTACCATAAGATCCATCTTTTCAAGCGTTTTATGTCTCTAAAACTGTGAAATCTACGACTGCAAGTGAATTCTTACATGTAAAACTATAAAGAATGATTTATCAGAGCATCTATAAACCTTTACAGTACCATTACTGTATAAAGAACATCCTGCATTTCCAGAAGCTCCAAATAACAAGCCGAAAAGTGTGTTTTTTTCATCATTATTCTAGGGTATGACATTACACTTTAGTATATATCAGTCAATATAGTAAGTTTATTATTATTAGTTATTTAACGCATAAACAGTAAGCATTTTGAATAGGATCAAGTTAAATGTACAGAGGGTATTTTATTATTATTGAAAGTTTAAATACAATATCCCTCTGGATTAGGGAGTCATAGCCATCTGTGTGTTGATGCATGATATCGTAACGTAACACATTGCATCTATTGTAATAGTCGTCTATTATCAAGAGCACAACATTTAGGACATAGTTATTTCGTACACTCCTTTCCTAACACCACCTGTCCCAACACATGCTACTGTGTTTTGGTTTGAAAGTTAGCCTGGTAATAAAAGAAGTTAAAGAGGCTTCAACATAATATAAATAAATTGGAGTAGAAGTTATCATTATAAGAACATAATTATCATATGTAGTACAGCAGTAGTACAGCAATGCTTTTAATACACAAAGACACATTTGAAAAGTATGTTAGTGCACGGAGTTATAATCATAGAGAAAGAATAAGGTGCACTCATACAAAGTTAGTGAAATAAATCAATGCGCTCCAGATTCCCACTTTTGAACAAATAATGTGACTAATTTGTGCAATAAAGTACGATACAAATAAATTCCTGGTGATAGCCTGTTTTCGAGTATGGCTTTTTCTTACGTTATTGCAAGTTTCTTAAAAGGTTCCGAGGTGCACAGAAACTCCCAGGATCATAAAGATGGAAACATAAATCATAACAGTGTAACTTTGTGTGGAAAATTGAATTAATGTGATTTGTGTTCATTTAATACACTGGCAAATTCCAAGGAATAATCAACATGGTAGAACAATACCAAGTTTTTATTAGCTCTGGGGACACTTGCCAAACGTTCCAAACCTGAGGATAAATAGACAAAGAAGAAATACATAGTGCAAAAAGTATTTACTAATCAGGACACGCAGCACGTAAATGAAAACATTCACAATAAGTCTCTGATACTGTAAGTGGGCCTTTAGGGTAATTTTAAAGTCAGCACATCCACCCGACCTACAGTAGAGTCCCGCTCTGAATATGGAGAGCTGACACGCTGACAGGGGCTTGCTCGTGTACAGCAAACCCTCCGATGAGCTTGTCATCATGAACAGGGAAGTCAAGATGGCTGATGTCTTAGTACTGTGTCCTCAGTGGCCTACACTTCAATCCAACGAATTTCACCAGCAATTTGGCTTTCTCAGGCACTCAGTTAGGAATAATTAACTTGTCACTGGTGCTAATGCCAATGGAGAATACCAGGTATTGTCAAATGTAAAGAACAGAAGGCAGCACTGGTGTTTTTCGGGGTGTGTATTAGTCATTCCACCTTTCATTATGGCACAGGGACCTTTCTCGGGTCTAGTGCAGGACTGACATTTCAACCCACTAATACAAAGATCCATGTAAGTGCTGCCTTCTCTTTTCATCTAACTATAATCAGAAATAATTGGCAAATATTACCACATAACAGAATGAAGACATTTGTTTAGCAAACAGGCATCAAAATGTATAATATTTGAATGCTAACAATGAGTACAGTAATAATTTGGTGATCCCACTTTATGTACAGTAACATGATTAACACCATAAATGCTAAAAGAGTCAGCAACTGACTCATATTGTAATTCCTTTTAAGTCTACTTAAAGGGAATTACAAGAACTTGCCTTTAACACTACAGGCATTTTAATGTTCTGTGTCATATAACACTCTAATGTATCAGTACTCTGAATGTGATAGCCCTGTTTTTTGTTTCCGCACCTTGTCGCTCGTTAGCATTCCAACCATATTACATTGTTGTTGTCTTCTGAGAATGGAACTTCAGATCTCTTGTTACTTGTCACGGTGGTGTGGGAAAAATATAAAACAACGTTGTGATCTATTTGTAATGTTAACCATTAGTCTCACAGAGGTTGAGGTAATAAAGTAAACTAAAAAGAATCACACGTTACAGGCAACTATGCAACTAACTGGGTAAATTAGGATTGTAATTAAGTAATTGGTTTCATGTCATCTAAGAATCATGTGTCACTTTATATACAGAATGTAATTAGTGAGGGGACCCATTGTACATAAACAAGACAATAAGGTCTGCTCAGCCCTAAGCCATCTTTAAACTTCTATGTAAATGCAAGATAAGATAACGCGCCATGTACAGTGTATGTTTTAAATAATATAGAAAAAAATAAACTTTACAAGACCATTTATTATAACTGCAATCAAGTATTGGCCTGGGTGATGGAATACATCATTGTGATTGAAACTGAACTTTTATCTTTTGCCATGCTTTAGGGCAACTTCTGTGCCTCTATGGTTATTGCTGCACATTATCAGAAGTTCTGTTTAAGGCAAGTTTGGGCCAATTTAGGGCAAAAACTGCATAAGATGTAGCAAACAAAAAATGTATATTGCTTTCGTGATTTTATGTCTATGAAAAATCTGATGCAGTTGTTTTTGTTCCCTAATTGCTCCACTTTTGCCTTAATAAATAGAACTATCTCTTTAGTAGTTACAGTTTGTCTTTGTCAAGTAAAAGTATGAATGAACTTTGTTTGCCCTGTAGGATCTGTGCATAGTTTTATGTTACACTGTACAGGTGTCTAGCAATCGACTTAAGTTTCGGAAAGACAGACATGCCAAGATCCAGCCATATAGTTGCATCTAATACAAAGATCTCTTTTGTTTTACATCACGTTTCTATCCTGGGGAGACAGTTTCTTCAAGGCAACACGTACTTCTGTAACCAATATCAAACCTTATCAGCCCTTGCTTGTTTTGAAACGTGCTGCCTGTTTGTAATGACAGCAAAGTATGAAAGCAGGTCCAGCTAGAGCAGCTCATGTTCAAAGCTTTGAAAATGAAAAAGACCAGATTGTTGCTCTGGCAAAGTACATACCACCTGCTAGTTGACTAAAGCAACATCAAGCATACAGGATCTGATCATGCAGCAGTTGATTGTACTGTGAGACAAAAGCCAACTTTGTTGCTGATGTAACAATGAGTCCCACACTCAGATAGCATACAAGTCTAGATCAATCTAAATTAGCAGTTCTTTATGCTGCAGAATGATTTCAGATTTTCATTTAAAGCTTCAGTTCTGATATATTTAATTCTCTTTTACATGACTGGGAAATTCCAGAGAAATTGCAGAGAAATAATTATTGTAAAATGTTTTTAGAGGGCACTAAAACATGGTGGCTACTGTACTAGCTATTCCATTTGTCTCAGCTCAAGTCAATATTTTTTTTAATCCCTGCAGTAGTTTATTTTGGTATGGTATCATAGGGCTAGATCCACAAAGCTCTGGTTGACTCTCTCATGAACAGACAATAAGTTCACTGACTTAACATGGTATCCTCAAAGCTAATGATATGCAAAGACGATGTGCAAACTACAGCTAATTTGCATAGGCTTACCATCCCATTATTGTAGCATAACATGGTGTAATGGCGTTACTCCTTTCCAGACCCTGAAATAGGGCTTTTGATGAATTGGCGACAGGGAGGAGATAAAAGAGTAATAATACCGGGAAATAATGCTATGTTATTTACTGTAAATCATGGCTACCTGTGGCATTTCACCAATCCAGAAACTTCAAAGTGCCTGGTTAGGAGTAACACCAAATGTAGGTATAACTTAAATAATGTAATGTCCCTACATTAAACTTAAAGAGAACACTGAACTATGGGAGATGGGTGGTGTCACGTATGGCACACATGTGAGCACGTGACCTGCATACGGGACATGGGTTAATACACATCTCGCAAACTGGCCCAATTTTCACCTTCGCAAAGGTTCCTCAAATGGACAATATCTCCCCTAACGCTGTCCCTATATACCATCTGTCACGAACAGCACATAAATGAGAACATGACTTAAATATGCAACCAGGGTTAATACGCATAGCTACTCTAGCCAACTCACCTCCGCAAGGTACTTTCAACTACTTAATATTAACCCCTTACTTACTTAATATTAACCCCTCAATTGCAATCATAACAGTCCACTGCCATTACCCAAGAATTATGTAAAAATATGCAAATGAATATCTGCCAGGGTGTCAGGTCCCTGTTTATTATAGAAACAACTTCACAGTACACAATACACAAAAATCAGTTATAGCAAAATATGTCCAAAAATGTAAATACTCTCTACCAGAGCATGCACCATTTCGTTCAGAGACCCAAAGCATTATTTATAAAGGAATTGTTTAATATTTATAAAAATACAGTGCTTCAGATTACAGAAAAAGATTATTACAAAAACATACACTTACAGTAAGTTTCTTAAAATAACAGGATAAAACCGATATCCCTATAAAATACTTTACCATACATATGTGGTAGTTTTCCCCAGAGAGGTCACTGGCATAGAAATATGAGAATTCATGTGTTTGGTTCAAAACACACCTCTGTTGAATTCTGATTTCATAACTCCAGGGAAAGCCCTATATACCATTATTTTCCTATTTAAACCACATAAGCCCACACCTGTGATAAATCAGCTGCTAGATTGACACGAAAAAAATACGTTTAACTCTTTGCCTCAATATATAAACACACTCATAACTTCTTTTCAATAATACTTAGTCACATGTGAGTCATATCAATAGATTCAGGTGATTATGACGAGACTAATTCTAATGGTCTTGCTACTAAATTTGAGTGACAAGTGGATATCTGTCCATGGCACTTCTTATCCATATAGTGTGTGGTACAGTTTGATTTGTCTTTTGTCACAATTACAAATATCTAAACGTAATACTGTACTTTAAAATCGAGGTTATCACTAGATATTCTTATTTTTATTAATATCACCCAACTAAGGTGTGACCTGTGTGTCACCCCCTTTCTGAGGTACAAGGAATGTCTCAATAATGTTAGTTTCCTTGGAAGCTGGCAGACTAATATCTGGCTATCATTTATTGCCTCCTAAATGACACATATGTCACTTTTAGTGGGCCATCAATGATAGCCCCTGCCCCCCCCCCCCCAATTAAGTCTTCCTTGTATGTCTGCACAGTCCAATGAGAAGTCTTGACCTGTCATAAACCCAATATATTGTATTTTTAAATCAAACAGTAGCTACATTAACCCATTCAACACCAAATTAATTAAAATACATCTCATGATATTATAATGACAGGCCGCATGAATTATGGCACGCGGGGCCCTGGAGAGGCCTAAGTGAGGGCAGGAAGAGGGAAGGGGTAGACTATTTAAGAGGCACGTGGCTCATGCTTACTTCTCTCTCTTCAGGATGGACCCCTGAGCAGAGGTCAAGCGGTGTTGGTGGCAGAGAGGATCAACCCAGGTGGAGACTGAGGCAGCATCTTCAACCCCCCCTCCCCCACTCCCCCCACCCTGGCTGAGGACTGTGTGAGAAACAGAAACAAGGGGAGCGCGGATAAATAAAAGGTTGATCGTAGGTGTAAAGAGTGTAGGCTGATTAATAGTACAGCAAGTCTAATGAAGCTTCACTCCAGTGCACAAGGGGTCAGAGTCGACCTCAGTCAATGCACTTAGGAGAAACTTACAAAGGGGATAAGAATGATAATAATAAATATATACTCACACGGGCCTTTGTGAGCACATGTACATCTGAGGGTTCTTGGTCTCTTTTTGAAGTATGTGGGAAGTCGCTCCTCCTTAACTCGTTATGTTCGTACGAGGTCTTCAGTACATCCCAGGTCACCAGGTTAACCCTCTCCTTAACAGAGGTGTTATTGTGGTGATATGGTTTCTCTTAAACATTCCCCCTCCTCTGGTTGCACTCTCAACTCACCTCACAAGGATTGGGAGAGTGGAGTTGGTGAGATAAACAGCACAAATACTCAAATCTGAGGGCTTAAAGTGCAGCCCGGCTGGCATAACAGCTGGCCTGTCTAACCACCAGGGTTCAGCACAAGGGTTAAAAAACCTCAGTAAATGCTGCACACAGGGTGTCCCCTGATAAAGAATAAAGCAGGGATTAGGGATATTGAAGTATAAAATATAATAATACTGACACGGGCCCGTGTGAGTACAGGCACATCAGTAGATCCTCAGATGAAGTGTTCCTCTATCTTTCAGTGTGGATCCTTCTTACTTAGCGTTCATCAGTGATGGCACAAGTAAGCCACGAGAACAAAGAGAGCAACGAAATAAAAGCTCCTAGTTTAATGAAAACATAACATACTACATGATTAAAACGTAAAAAACCTCCAGGCTAAGGCTAAGGTAGCAAGGTCTGTATCGTTCAGTCCGTGCATGCGCCACTTCCGTGTCCGGGCAGCGCTAGGAATGCAAGGTACTGGAACGAAGGCTCTGCTTCCCTCCTATGGTGGCCTCGGAGGTCCAAAATCCAACGATGAATAGAACAACGCGTTTCGCTTGTTACCAAGCTTCCTCAGGTTCTGTATCGATGTCCATTCTCTAGTACAGGACTTAAATACCTTATTTTCATGTATAACCACCCAGTGGGTGAGGAGATTAGTCACTGATATTGAAAATTGAGTCATGTGGTGTAAACCGCTCCTCCCAGGGTGTTAACCCTGGAATGTCCAAAGTCAATACAAATACTATGCGATGGAGGAATGAATAAACACCCTCATTTGTGGAAAATGGTGAACTCAAGGCATATTGTAAACCTGACTGTAATCATAATCTAAAAAACACTAAAAGACTTATAGTGCTCAACCTCTTGGCAACACTGTGAGAGCCTAAATGAACATAAACAAAAATACCTGCTTTAATGCAGAAGTGATAAACAGATAAGGACCTAGGGCCTCATGCACTAAGCGCCGAAAAAATTAATTCGGCAAGTGATCCCGATAGCCATGATTTTGCCGATGTTCCCTCGCCGTATGCAATAAGTGCCGAATCCCTGGCCAATGAAGCCGAAAAGATTTGTTCCCACTATGGCGAAGATTTGCCGATCACACACGTGTATCGGCGAGCATGGCGAGGGCGTGTTATGTTCGCCAATTGAACTTCTTTCTGAATCTGCCGATGCAAGCATGTTTTTGATTGAGCGGTCCATTTAAAGGTACCGTGTATTTCTATTCATTCTCTGTGTTGTTGGGAGAGACAGAGAGAGACACACAGAGCTGGTTGATTTGAAAATTAGATATTGAGAGAGAGAGAGTTGCTGTGTATTGTGATTGTTTTGTCCTGTGTTGGTTTGTTAACATCGTTTGGTTGTTTTCACTTTGTAAGTGTTCAGTGCGATTGTGTTTACTTTTGTTTCCTGTTCTTTGTGAGTGCTATAGGTATGGCCGAGAAGCGTGGGAGGAGTGATGCTGGTGTGAGTGGAACCGGTAGTCGTGTGAGTACGTGTCTGAGTGAACGTGGTAGTCAGGGGAGTGGTGTTGCTGTGAGTGCGAGTGGTGTTGCTGTGAGTGCGAGTAGTGTTGCTGTGAGTGCTGGTGGTGGTGGGGTGTCTGGTGGTGGGGTGTCTGGTGGTGGGGTATCTGTTGGTGGTGGTGAGGTGTCTGGTGGTGGTGGTGTTGGGGTGGCTGGTGGTGGAGCGCTTTTGGAGTCTCTTCCATTGGAAGAAGGAGAGTCCAGTCAGCAGCAGCCAAGCTCTGTGGCTGGACGTGGTTGGAAGAAACGTGTGGAGCGGCCACGTAATCCTCGTTTCAATGAAGAGGAAAACACAGTTCTTGTGACAGGGATGTTGGAGCGCTATAACCATCTGTATGGCCATTTATTAGGTAAGTCAATCTTTGCATTGATTGTTCACAAACTGTTTTCTTCACATGTGTTAATAGAGAACTAATAATATGTTATATCTATCAATTATAGTACATTGTTTCACACATAATCCTTCATAGTTTACAACAAACATAATAATCCTTATAAATGGATTTATTAGGTTCATACAACCTTCACGCAAGCTTACTTAGCTTTGTATGTTTCCACATAAATGTAATACTCATGTGCCACACATGTTTAAAATAAACCAGCATGTTATCTATCTCTTTCAACAGTTTGCACATTTTGTATGTATTGGTCATTCAATTAAATATTCAATAAACATCATTGTTATGTATTTCAAGGACGGACAAAGAACGAAATGTGGGACCAAATTACAGTGGCTGTGTCTGCGTGTGGGAATCGTGTCCGGAGCAAGATGAATTGTAGGAAGAAATTTGATGATATCAAGTCAAATCTGAAAAAAAAATACAAGCACAACGGATGCATGCTTCTGGCACTGGAGGTGGCCCGCCTGCACCAGCTCTAACGTTAACTCCATTGGAGGAGCAGATGCGTGAAAAATTTCTTCCGGTCGTCGTGGAGGGTTTGCCAAGTGACAGGGATATCGGAATCTTCCAACATGAATTCCCAGCAGGTGACAAATCTTACTGTATTACACGTGTCGGCTCAAAATGTTCACAAAGTTTCCGTGCATAATTTTATACCTTTAGTAATATAAAACCTCTCTCTCTGTATATATAAAACCAGATGTTTCCGATCACGGAGAAAGTGACTCAAGTGGACATGACGTTGTTGACACTTCTGGATTAACACAGCATTCAAGTCCTCCTGCTCGTGACACTTTTTCAGCAATTGCAGCTTCTGAAGAACGAATCTTGGCTGAAGAAAATTGTCACCATTCAGAAATGATGTCAATCCATGAAAGGATGATGTCACTGCATGAAAGGATGCATGAAAGGATGATATCTGAAATGACACAAATAAAAAAATTCATCATCCAAGTTCCTAAAGAACTCCAAAATCTAAACCACACGTTACAAGCACTAGTTCTGAATGTAAGCCAAGCCAATCAATTTAGGAGCACAGCAAGAGACCAGGAAATCCAGTATAACCCATCAGAGGATGGATCCTTAAGTGGTGGTTTTTTTTCTCCAGAACCATCAGTACATCATTCACCACTTCAGGATTTTTCTGGTACACTTGATGTCACTTCTGTGCAGGTCCCTGTCAACAGCCAACCGTCTTCATCATCAGTTCCAAATATTGCACCGACACCTACAAATGAGCCACGCAAAAGAAAGATTGGTCAACAATTACAAATCACCAGCTTTTGGAAGAAGACAAAAACACACACACAAGAAAGTGCTCCACTAGTGTTGCAATGTATCTTAAGTGCCCCTGAACCAGTGCCACAGCCCACCACTGCCCCTGAACCAGGCCACAGCCCACACTACCCCCTGAGCTCAGGCACAGCCCACCACTGACGTGCCCTGAACCAGTGCCACAGCCCACCACATGCCCCCTTAACCAGTGTCACAGGCCACCATTGCCCCTGAACCAGTGCCCACAGCCCACAACAAGTGCTACAGTGAATCCCAAGGTACTGGCCCAGGAGAAGAAATCACAACAGCCAACAAACAGGCCTTTGACTCGCTCTAAAAAGTCAACAAAAAAATAAATATTAAGCTTCACAAGACATTTGTGGCTGTGTGTGGTTTTAATGCATACTCTTTCATGCATAGTGTATGTATGATCATGTAGAGATGGTTGCAAACATTCTAGTTATGTCCTTGTACAGATATGAATTTTAAATGCTCATTCAGTGATATGTAAGGGCATGTTTCATAACATATTATTATCAGTTGTGGTTACTGATAACACATTAGGCCAAACTCACATTTAAAATGTATATGATATTGACTAAGTAAATTAAGTGTAACATTTAACACCTTGAGTGTTCTAATGTTTAGTGTCATGTTATGAGTGTTTTATATACAACATTATGACCTTAACCATTTCACATTAACTTACTGTTTCATTATGTGTTATTTGTATTGGGCCTATAAGACATCTACTTACCATAATCTTCTCCCACTTCATCATGTTTACATTTAATCATGTATAAAATATTGTAAGAGATATTAATATGTAAGGTCTATGAATATAGATTTTGTCGTGTGTGTGTATGTATATATATTATATGTACAAGATCTATATATCTACCCTCACATACTATCTACAATATATATATATATATAATTTATATATATATATATATAATATATATATATTATATATATATACACACTAGTCACACGAGTGTGTGGGTGTGTGTTGTGGTGTGTGTTTTGGTGTGTGTGGTGTGTGGGTGGGGTGGTGTGTGTTTGGTGTGTGTGTGTGTTGTGTGTGTGGTGTGTGTGTTGGGTGTGTGTGTGTGTGTGTGTGTGTGTGTGGTGGTGTGTTGGTTTGCTTGAGATCTCCGCTCCTTCTGATAGCTAGATTGTGATAGATAGATAGATAGGTAGGTAGATAGCTATATATACAGAGTGAGAGACAGTGTATGTAAGTGTCTCTCAGGCCTGCAGAACTCCAAGCCTTGATGCATGAAAACAGGCCTTGTTTTCATGATGTCCACAGTTCAGCACAGCTGGCTCAATTATTTGCTCAGTATGACTGAGCCACTAAATGTGCCAGCTGTGTTGAAGTTGGCACTTGAGGAAAGCAATGCCTGTTATCAGCCTGGAGTTCTGCAGGCCTGAGAGATACTTACATACACTGTCTCTCACTGTATCTATGAGGCCTGCACAACTCCAGGCCTTGATGGCTGCAAACAGGCCTTTTGTACATGAAATTACAGGTTCAACACATCTGCTAAATTTAGTGGCACAATCATACTGAGCAAATACTTCAGGCAGCTGTGCTATCTGTGGTGATATCTTGAAAACAAGGACTGTTTGAGAGAGAGAGAGAGAGAGAGAGAGAGAGAGAGAGAGAGAGAGAGAGAGAGAGAGAGTTAAGCAAAGCAAATATGCAAATGTAAATAAAACTGTATGCTCATCTGCATGTTTTAGGCAGGTTTGCAACCCCACCTTTCACCATTATCACTCAGCACACAGCACTTCTGTGAGCAAGCCACAAATGAGCAAGCCACTTTTTGCTTCAAAAACCATTTTTAACATGGTTCCCTATAGGCTTAAGCTTGCTGCATGGTCACAGCTTTGAGCACAGTCAGGGTTAAGGTGCATTAGCAGAAAACCCACCCACAGACAGCTGTTTCGCAAAAAGTGGCACTGTGTGCTCATTTGCATGTCATTTCCCAGAATCCCTTGCTGCAGTGGAAGTGCTGTGTGCTGGGTGATAATGGTGAAAGGTGGGGTTGCAGACCTGCCTAAGACATGCAGATGAGCATACAGTTGTATTTACATTTGCATATTTGCTTTGCTGTGGAGGGTTTTTGTTACTTTTTTTTACTCACCATAACTTAACTCAGTATGGTAAACCCCATTCTTTTAGCTTCTCTGCATACCCAGTTAACCAACCCCACACTGATGAGACCCATTAAGGTCAAAACAGCTTTGTAGCTGAGACTGTGTCCCCTTGGCCTTGAGTCATCGTCCCTTCGGGGACTAAAGACTCCTGCTGCTTTTGGGGGGGCACACCATCTCGAGCTGTGAGGAGTGATCCTGAGCGAGCGGTTCTGAGCGAGCAGATGCAGAAGTGAGGGGCCTGCGCCTTTGCCTGGTGGGATCGCCCGAAAGGGCTTAACCCACCTGCTGCAATTAGGGTGCCGCACCTGAGCTTATTCAAGGCGGACGATGGCTTTCGGTGGGATGAGGAATACAGTCCGGTTCCTGGTCGAGGAAGCCGAGAGAGACCGCGTGAGACTGCAACATGTGGTGGAGAAAGTCCTTGGAGAGATGCTGGAGTTGGACAAGACGAAGGTGTACTGCCTCCAAGACTTCCCGAGGCAGGGCATTTATGACCTGACCCTTAATACAGATGCCGATTGCTGGAAATTCTATGAAATGTGCCGTGAGAGGAAAGAGGATCCAAGGCTGTTGGGAATCAGCGTGGCCCCGAGCTTTATGCTGGAGGACAAGCCGCTTATTGTACATATGTATAACCCTTTTGTAAAGAAGGAAGACATAGTGTGTTTCCTGAGGAGATATTGTTCTCTGGTAAGGGGAGGAGAAATCCATTTTAGTGTTATTACTACACGTGTAACACATACATAGCTACATGAAGGCTACGATGTTTTGACTCAATAATGTATGTAAATATGGTTTAGTTAACAAATACATGCATTACACCAACAGTAAAAAACATAAAGACACACACACAAACACATTACAATGGGATGAAATGTGTGCGTAACAACATTTGTAACTCATTAATGTTACTAGGTTTACACTTGTTATAAAGGATAAGGATCATCATTCATAAGTACAGTTGATCACATAAACATGTTGTGGATAACATTATGATTGTGTTTACGTTGCAATACACATTTGTTAAGAGAGACTACAATAATTAGGAATGGTTGAATCATTTAAAACAAACTTAGATGTACGGCAAATCAACACACATCTTTAATTTGTAAATATACATGTGACAATGTCTTCAGGAAGATGAAGATGAAGAGAGAGAAGAACTAATGACATCAATTGCAATGGTTAGGATGTTTAGCACGTTGGTTCTTGGACACATACATGCTTTGAGTGTTAGCATCGCTCATGTGCATGATGTTATGTTGTCAACTCATCATCATGACAGGTTCTGTAATGTAGTTAATAACATTTCAACAAACTATCCAATAACATTACAGTTAAAACAACCACACAGACACAATACACGAAGGACATATTGCCAAGCTCACAACTTCTTCAGCAACTAATGGTTACACATCCTATCACAATACCTGTCGCGATGTTTGAGCCTCTTATTCCATATGTTAAATGTCATAAATTCGATAACTAGTAATTGGAGTAATCTGAGTGAAAAATAACATTGAGAATAAATACAAATGTTCTTTCAATCACATGTTAATTGAGCTTATTCAACAACATATGTGATACTTTACAATGTGATATAAAAAACGACAACATATCTGAACAATGTGATCTCAAATAAACAATATGCTACACATCATTGTCACACACGTGACACTCCAAGTGAACATTTGTATGTAAAAATATAGCAGTAAATATTGGGTAACAACATATTTTAAAGGTAGTTCATGCTTAAACCACAAACCTTCTGACAGACAATATAGATTTGCTAGACATTATTTGCTCAGGTAAACACACAATTGTATACTGGTAACAATTTGTATCCAACCTGTTGAAGAATCACATACCGCTGACACATGTAATTGTCCACACAGCCGAGAAGAGGAAGGTGTGAGTAGCAGATGCATCCGTTTCCTATGTGAATGATATTTGGAGACATGTATTTGTCAGAAACATGAATGAATACATATATGTAGTACTATGAACATATAGTTAGTTGCTTACATGTAAAATATGTGTTGATCACATTACGACGTGTCTCAACACCACAGCCAGTTTGCTCACTGTCAGCTGCTAAATTGACGGGATGCTCCTCCTCCAAGTCCTGACGTATTTCGCTAGGCATATTATGGTGGAGTGCCAGATTGTGCAGAATGCAGCAAGCTATAACTATATCAGACACTTTCTCTGGCTTATATTGGAGTGCCCCACCAGTTCTATCTAAGCACCTGAAGCGTGTTTTTAGGAGGCCAAAAGTCCGCTCAATGACCGATCGTGACGATATGTGGGCTACATTATAGCGGTCCTCGGCTTCAGATTGCGGGTTAGGCACCGGTGTCAGAAGCCAAGGCCAAATTCCGTATCCTGAGTCACCTATAATCCATCGTGCAGAAACAGTACACAATGTGTAAACATTATTTCATGCAACATTGAACAAATACACAATTGTGGTTTGTTAACACTTCATAATATGTACTCACCCACCAGCCAACCAGCTCCAAAATAGCCTTGTTCAAAAGCATGAAAAACTGATGAGTTTCTCAGGATAGAGGAATCGTGGCTGGAACCAGGGAATTTGGCTACCACATGCATAATCTTCATCGTGGCATCGCATACCACCTGTACATTCAGGAAATGGTAGTGCTTACGATTGCGGTAAGCATGCTCACTCTGACTAGGCGGGATCAAGGCAACATGGGTGCAATCGATTATACCCATCACACATGGTATCCCGGCTATGGTATAAAAGCCATTTCTCACTTCCAGCCACTCTGTCTGCTCTGTAGGAAAATGAATATAATTCCTAGCGCGTCTATTCAGTGCACATAGAAACTGGGTGAAGGCCCGCGAGAATGCCGATTGCGACACCCCGCCCACTATGCCCACAGTTGTCTGGAATGACGCGGAAGCAAGATAATGTAATGAGCACAGCATTTTAACAAGCCCAGGGACTGCACGACCTCTGGCTGTTACACTCTCTAAATCTCTGCGTATTTCTTGATAAAGAGATAAGATTGCTGCTGAACTCAAACGATAACGACTGATAATCTCCTCCTCAGTCATCCCATCTAAAATGGTACGCTCCCTGTACAGACGTGGACGAGGCACCACTTCTCTCCTCTCTCTTCTCCTCTCGTCTCCTTGTCCTCTCCCTCTCCACTCCGCTCCCCTGTCCCTGTCCCTGTCCTCTCCTGGCACTCGGACATCCTGCCCCTCTGCTATCCTCTCCTCCAATAGAATTCTGTGCCTTCTCATGAACAATCGTATCATCTTCTGGTCTGTAGCTGTCAAGGCGCAGCTAATTGGCCTCCTTTAAATACCTATGTGATGATGTCACGTGACGTAATTACGTGCAAGCTGTCAAATAAACATATAGCACTTGTGAACTCGAAAAGTGTATAGATTACAAATAATATGGATTCATTGTGTGTGTTCATCAGGCAATGATCAAATTTGACTATGATGTGACGTTACGCTTTATAATAATACTTTTCACAAAGTCGTTATGTAATGTTAAATGCACATACACTTCTTTACGCAACACTCAGTAATGTCATTTGTATTCAACCTTGAAATAAACGTTTACAAACAACGTTGCAACATGTTGAAGTTTGCATGCTATTGTCACATGTTCACATGAACTAATTCGAATGTGCATATGCATCATTCAAAGGCATGTGGAGATTAGCAATTGATTATGTAAAAATATTCGTAATATTATGTCCTATTATACATCTGTGTAGCACTTAACATGAAATGATTACACTGCAATGTGTCAAATGTAATCATGCAATGTTATTGCCGTCATAAAAAGAGGAATGTCACAAACAAGATGTAAACATTATGAATAACAGCTATATCTTATTTAGATCATGCGTTAAACATTACAAATATTATATAATATTTAACAACATGAATATACGCATGATCGGTGCTTTGTGTCAAATGCTTCACACCATGAATTCTAATCAAGGACACTTCACTAACATGTTTCAGATGATGTGAAGTGTTCCTTTAAGAGTTTACTATAGGACTTTCCCTTGACACAGCGTAACAGAAACAGTCATGTGAGACGCAAAACATAATAACATTCACAAGTAAGATGTTCTGCCAATAATGAACGTAAGCGGTGACACGATGAAGTGAATAACATCGACACTGTAATGACAAGTACAGTTTTATTTGGAGCAATACCACGTAAACTATCCTATAAAGTTATACGTGTCCGCTCCATTGCCTCCATAGATGTTGAGATGAGTTATTTTTTCTAAGTGCCGTCCCGCTAACCTTGCCGATCCTTCTCCCCACCAAGCTGCCAACTTTGAGTTGGCGGGACGAATTGCCGAAAAAATGTCTTTTCGAGAGTGCCGATCAGCACCGATAAGTACCGATAAGATGATCGGGGCTACTAGAATACAGCCGAATTTAAAAATTGGCGAAAGGTGCCGAAAAGTGGCTTATCGGCAGCCGCCTGCCGATAATTTTTTATCTGGAAGAAAAAATGCCGATTTGGACAAATTATCGGCGCTTACTGAATACCAAAGCCTTTTTGTGGCGAAAAAAATCTTTTTGGCGCTTTGTGCATAGAGCCCCTAATGAGAAATTAGTAACTCAAAAGAGGGGATTAATAATCCTGAGGCCAAAACGACTTAGTAGTGGAAAACATAAGTAAAAATCAATTATAAGGGGATAAGGACAATAAATCAAGACCCAACATAGTATGGTGATACAGGCTATTGTAATAACTCCTCCTTCACATAATGAAAAACTCAAAGAGACTAAAACATGAAAGCAGTAAATTGTGTAAATAATTCAACTAGTCTCATATAAACGTCTCCTAATGTAACTGTTCGAGTTAAAACAATCCTAAAAAATGAGTATAACATTTAAAATTTAAAAATGGATGATGTTAACATTCCTAGTAAAACAAGAATACAAATAAAAATAAAATCCCATAGATGGCCGCTAAGAATGTTAGTAACATATCCAAGATTCTATAAGAAAGAGAATAGAACAGTTAGTAAGGCCCATGAATCATTAGAACCCTTAGATGAAAGCTGCCAAATCTATGTCAACATTTAGACCTTGTGGATTCATAGTCATTAGTCTATAGATCCAAAATGTTTCCAATCTGAGGACTGTGTGAGGCTGCTAGAAGAGCTCCAAGAAGGAATTGAGCAGCACGGAAAAGAATGGCCCCAGGGACATATGGGGGCCCTTCCTAGCCCTACACCACCATCAGATGCACATGAAGAGAGGCTGGCTGGGCCAGGTTGGGTGGTACTGGAAGCGTTGTGCTTGCCCACCCCCCCCCCCTAGGGTTTTGGACAAAGGGGAGGAGTGTTGAACACAGCATAGGTCACGCACCCTGGGCTGGCTTAGCCTCTCTGGCAGCCCCAGGTCCATCAGTGCAGTCAAAGGGAAGCCTGGAAGGTATAGGCCTGCCCAGGAGGTAAGGGAGGTGGAGTAAGAGTGAGCCGATCAAGTCCCCACAAGCAGACCCCTGGGTCTTCATGCTGCTGAAGGCCTGAAAGGAGTGGAGGCCCCAACAGGCACTGGGGAGATAGAGACAAGCCAGTTCAAAAGTTGTAGAGGCACCATCAGGGCCCAGGGAGGGGCCACAACAAACTCCTTAAGTACGGCTTGAGTACGGCTCCTCAAACCCACCTTAGCAAACTTGACACCCTCTACAATTCAATTTGTCATTTTGTTCTCCAATGCAACTACAACACACATCACTGCGAAATGCTCAAAGAACTAGATTGGTCATCACTAGAGTCTAGGCGCAAAGTTCACCTTTCCTGTCTCACCCTCAAATACTTTCTGGGCAAGCTACCCAGCTACCTGAACAAGCTCCTCACTCCTACCACATGCAGTACCTATCACCTGAGATCAGACTCCAAAAGACTATTCATGGTCCCAAGACTCAACAAAGTATCCGGACGTTCCTCCTTCTCCTTCCGTGCACCCCAAAACTGGAACAACCTACCAGAGACTCTCATATCCACCACCAGCTTAAGTTCTTTCAAATCTAAGGCTGTCTCACACTTTAATCTGGTCTGTAACTGTTTCATACGCTCATAATATATATTTTCTTTAACTGTGCATGCAATGTCTTGTATATAATGTATACCTTGTTCATTTATGTAACTGTATTTGTAACCATGTATTATTTTGTTTTACTTTGTGCCCAGGACATACTTGAAAACGAGAGGTAACTCTCAATGTATTACTTCCTGGTAAAATATTTTATAAATAAATAATAAATAAACAACAGGCACCAAAAGGCAGGCAACCCAGCAGGCTCCAGGTAGACAGGTGCCCCAGGATGAGAATGGCCCCAGCAGGCTCCAGAGAGAATGTTGTCGTATAGGTTGATCTGGAAGATGGTGGGGGTCAGATGGGGGTTAAGGCCCATGGTGATGGGTCCTCCCTCAGGAACATGGAGGAAGTAGGGACCAGCGCAGCGAGTACAGGGCACCTTAGGATAGGGAGGAGTGTTGGCAGCAGCAGGGAGGTGGCCTGAGGATACCTAAAGATCTGCTGTGGAAGGTCTGAACAGGTTATGGATAAGGAAAGTGGACATCCGAGCGGCAAAATGATTGGTTGAGGCCAGTGAAGTGGCAGAGCCAGCAGCAGCTGGGCTTGTGCCCTGTTTGTCATGTGCAGGTACAGCGTAGCAGACAGCAGGGAATAAAGTGATGTTCATTAAAAAAAGGGATACTTTTATTTCGTGAGTCTGCTGGAGTTTTGATTTGCCACTGGCAACTAAAGAGAAATGGGGGTAGGGGACTTTGTTACAGGACATGGAATCTGGTTAGGGTTGAATTCAGAGCTAATTGAGGGTTATGGCAGAAGTTGGAATCGGGAATCTTTCGGTGTTTGCTGGTGCACCCCAACTGGTTTAATTTGTTATGGGTTTTGTATTGAGGTTGTATGTGATGGTGAGGGGGTAACCAGGCTCACTAATAAAGGTTAAGCCCACTTGGTTGCCCCTGAGCTGTGTTTGGGGGTCGTAGAGTGTCAGCTCTTGGACCTGCCTGTTGTACATGTACTGCTATGCAATGTATGTAAAATGTGCAACCATAAGGATAAGGGGGCACAGGGGGAAGGTATCCCCAGAACAGTACAGTGGTCCCTAGTCTCAGGGGGATGCCCAGTCAATTCCCAGATAACCCTAACCCTGGTATAAGTGTTCAGGGGGGTACTCCAGCCAGGTATAAGACTGTGATGCTCTTATTAAAATAAAAAGTCTAAGTTTGCAGAGTGTAAGGGATGTGGCTAGTGGGGTAACACAGCTCAGGTTTTCACTCTATCCCTCACAACAATAGACTTAGGACATTTTAATAAGAAAATGTATCAAGTATATTTTATTAAAGCTGGTATGTTTTAAAATGTGTTATAATTATACATTGTAACATAAGCTGGGTCCTCTTACTGCAGGACTCCAGAGCAGGTTGATGGGCCACCAGGGTGTGGTCCCAGTAAGTTTGTACTAAGTCCATAGATCATAGTGACACCTGTTCCCAGGAGTGTGAACAGCCCTCTGTGCCGGATGGCTTTGTTATGTGTCCAAGTCCTGGGCTGATTACAGGCTCTTCCGACAAGTAGTCACCTCCCTAGACTGAGAGGCACCTGACCTCTGCATGACAAGAAGGCAAGATGGCAATTTTTGCACATGCCCCTTTGCTACTGTATATTGAAGCTCATGTGCCAGGCGTTTCAAGACTGGCAAACATGTGAATGGCTAGCAGTAAAGTTCCCACACTTGTGGGTTGGCAGTAATGCTGTGGGACTGACTTTGCAAATGTTATAAAAAAGTTAGTAGCCAGCCCAAGAATGAGATCCCAAGACAGATCCAAGTTGTGACTCCAAGCCCAAAGAAGCCTTGCGGAGCTAGCAAGGAAACGGCTGCAGGACTGCAGAGCAGAATATTTTCTAAGTCCTATTTTCAGCACCCTTTCCAACAGACTTGTTAAAGACTTTTTCGGTCAAGGGAGTTTAGTTTTTCAGCCCAAAACCCCAGTAAGTGTGTTTTCTCCTGAATTATTGTAATTCACTGTGTGTATGTCTGTTTCCAAGAATTAAACGCAATCTATTTTACATTTTGATTTTGCTCAATGATATGATCCCAGGATAAAGGTATAAGTACCTGGTCTCCCGTGACAGGATATACTTTGATTGATTTGTATTTGCCAAAAAGTATCACAAACTGCTTATTTGTATTGTATTGTATGTCTTTATTTATATAGCACCATTAACGTACATAGCGCTTCACAGTAGTAATATGCGACAATCATAAATAACAAATAATATAAATAACAGGTCATGGGAATAAGTGCTTCAGACATAAAAGTAACATTTAGGAGGAGTAGTCCCTGCTTCGAGGAGCTTACAAACTAATTGGTAGGTAGGAGGAACATACAGAGTCATTGGGAGGGCATTCTGGTAAGTGCATCTGTAGGGGGCCAAGCTTGATGTATCATGCGTATAGTATTAGCCACGGTGCTCTTATATGCTTCTTTAAGCAAGTGTGTCTTAAGGTGGGTCTTAAAGGTTGATAGAAAGGGTGCTAGTTGGGTATTGAGGGGAAGGGCATTCCAGAGGTGCGGGGCAGTCAGTGAGAAATGTTTATGGTGGGAGAGGGCTTTAGATACAAAGGGGGTAGAGAGAAGAATCCTTGAGAAGAACGCAAGAGACGGGATGGTGCATAGCGAGAAATTAGGGAGATGATGATTAGAGATGTAAGGAGGGGCAAAAGAGTGTAAAGCTTTAAAAGTGAGAAGAATTGAGTGCGAGATGCAGTACTTGATCGGAAGCCAGGAGAGTGATTTCAGCAGGGGAGGCGCTGAGACAGATTTAGGAAAGAGTAGAGTGATTCTGGCAGCAGCGTTTAGGATAGATTGTAGGGGAGACAGGTGAGAGGCAGGAAGGCCGGACAGCAGGTGGTTACAGTAATCAAGATGGGAGAGAATGAGGGTCTGAGTCAGAGTTTTAGCAGTCGAGCAACAGAGGAAAGGACGTATCTTTGTAATATTGTGTAGCCCTGGTCTTAAATCTGCTCCAGAGACCCCTTCTGTAGCGTGCCGAGCGATCGCGGGCGCCACCGACGCCTCTGACGGACCCGCTGGCTCAACGCGAGGGTGGGGGCTAGTGCAGGGAGCCGTGCACTGTTCCCTGATGCGGCCGGTTGCCGGGGACGCGAGCGGCCCGTTGTTAGGGCCGCGATCGCGTTGCCGAGGTCCGGGCGGCTCAGAGAACAGGGCGCCGCCATTGCGCATTAGTTCGCGCATGCACAGTGACAGGCAGGCGCAGGGAAGGCCCCAGATAGATCACGCATGCGCAGATAGGAGCCGGGAGTTAAGGCAGCCCTTAGGAAGTCGCGCGAGGGCAGGAAAGTGGAGAGAGAGGTTGCGGCGGCCATTAGGCGTTCGCGCATGCACGGGAGAAGCGCGCACGCGGCCCCAATGCTGTAGCAGCCTCCTGGGAACTACAACTCCCAGGAGGCATAGGGAGACAGGCACCAGGTGCCTCATAGCGGCCAATGAGGGCTAAGGATTCTCTGGAAGAGATATAGATACATTTCGCGGGCTTGGCAGCAAGCAGTTGGACTGGGAGCAGGAAGGGGAAGGAAGGGTGCAGGGAGCAAGTGACTCCTGCACCAGGTAAGGATCCCCAAGTCCCAGGCAGGCCCCAATCCCCACCAGGGTAGAGGGTAGGTTCTGAGGGGGAGCCCATAGGTTAGGGACTCTGCCCTTAGGTGTGTGAGAGTGCAGGTTTGGCAGTGCCACAGCTGGTAGTGCTGTGAGCACTGACAAGTAGGCACAGTGTGTGCAGCGGTTGCTGAATGTTGTGGCTGCATGTTGTTGCTGCATGTGCCGGGAGATTGCAGAGACAGTGTATGTAGTGTGTGCCGTGGGTTGCTGCCGGCTGACTGAGTGTGTGCAGTGTGTTATTGCTGCGGGTTCCATGTGCAGTGTGCTGTTGCGGCAGGTGCTGCTAGTTGTCAGTACAGTTAGGGACTTGGGTAGTTAGGGGAGTGGGACAGGTCATTACCCCTGCAGGCCCATAGGAGTTCCCCAAGCCACTACAGGTTGCGGTACTACAGGGACAGGCCCTAGGTTAGGGTTCCTGTCACGTCAGTGCTCCTTAGATAGATAGGGACACAGCGGCGGTTGCTGTTCCTGTAAGGCGGTTGCTGTTCCCGTGAAGCTGTTGGACCCACGTTGGGGTCCACAGAGACTGTGTTCCAGAGTGGGACCGCCCTAGCGGTCCGCACGTGCAGGAGTTCGGTTGAAGGAGTCATCGCCGACTGAGCCTTTGCGAAGACTGCTGACCCGAGCATCGGAGTGCTCGGCAGGTATCAAATATATAAGTGCACCACCGGGCCCTTAGCGTAATTAGTGACTGCGCAGTCACCCATTGACTCTCTGTAGGAGTACGGGACATTCTAAGGGGTTCTTTGGACACTGGGTGGGATTCACCGGGTGTTGGGAAAGCGTCCTGCGGGACGTCACGGTTAGTGTCTCCTCGTGAGAGGGACACAGGTTATTATGCATGTGTTATGTTTCTATGTGTGTTAGTAAAGTGTTAGTTATTATATAATCACTGTGTATGTGTTTATTGAGTGTCCTGCGAGGAACCACTCCCCCTTCGGTGGGAGCCATCGCAGGTGGAGGCGCTGCGCTATGTAAATGTGTGAGTATTACCCCAGGCTCCCAGCTAGCGGAGGCTCAGATCTCCTGGAGCCACATGTGTTGTGCAGTTACCAGTAGTCCCTTAGGAAGGTGTTCAGAAAAAGGGCTACAATTGCAAAGGAAAATGTTTTAGAAACGTTTTGAATGTGAGAGGAGAATGTGAGAGAGGAGTCGAGTGTGACCCCTAGGCAGTGTGCTTGGGCTACTGGGTGAATGATCGTACTTCCAACAGTAATGTGGAAGGAGGTAGTAGGGCCAGGTTTGGGAGGAAGTATGAGGAGCTCTGTTTTTGCCATGATAAGTTTAAGGTGGCGGAGGGCCATCCAGGATGATATCGCAGAGAGACATTCAACTAATATTTAACTAAAAATTGGCATACAGAAAATCTTATTTAAATTGCACTTGTGTAAACCTACGTACTAACCTAAAATTTCTCAATCTGCAAAATCATTGTGAAAAAGGATGTATCTTCTTTTTTTTGTCGCACAGAAAGACTGCGTAAGGCATACAGGTGTAAATGGTATGTACTAAAAATTATGTTTCTGTGTGTCAAAATTGTTCTCTGAGGGTGGTGCATGTGTGGCATCATACAATATGGCTGCTTGCACTGGAAGCCCCCAGATGGGTGACACAACAATTATATATAAAAGTTGTAATGGACCATTTTGAACATATAACAACTACCTATGGTTCAACACAGTTGTGGCCATGAAAGCAAAGGGGAATAAAAACCAACTCACAAGAGGACTTGTGACTTGTGTGTGGACTTTTTCAAGCTCCCTAACTCACTAAATGTGGGATCTCCAATTGCAGACAATGATTCAGAGCCCAGCTAAGAGGACGAAAATCTGGCTCCAGTAACAAAAGGAGACCTAAAGAATGACCTCAGAAACCTTCTAGAGGCAATAAATAATACATTGCAAAAAGAGCTGCACAAATCTATTGCAGAACTCAAACATGAAATTAAGGATTTGGCAAAGAACAGGTTTGCTCCACTATCAGAGAGAGAGCAATACCATAGTATACGAAGGAAAAGAGACACAGAGGAAGCAGAGATAGAAGAAAGAGTAACAAATGTTGAGAACATACTGTAAACTAGCAAAAAAAAAACTTAAACAAGGCACAAGTAGATGTTATTTTAAAAGATTTAACATTCGCCCCAACAGCAGGTCTTAACAGTTTTAACTTATTTATTGACGCCAACAAATTTTTTATACTTAATTTTTATTAAACATTTTCATTGGGAGGGGGTGGGTACAGAAATGAAAAGGAGGGGGGAATGCATTCATGTATACAGCTGTCATTACAATATATTGTACAGTACATGTGATAGGTATTTTTTTAAATGTATTGCTTTATTTCCCTTTCTTATCAATATTTACTAATCGTGACGCAACATCTGAACCTTAAAATATCTGCATTATCATAATTAATTGCCTCTCTTATCAGTAAGTGACATTGGGCTCTCATTCGTTCGAGATCACAACTCTAGATGACCCCAGATGTCCAATACCAGATATTGTGCATAGAGGGAAGTTATAGGAGGGCTGATTCCCTGTTTAGCCCAGGTACACTCATGTAGTTGATCCATGATTCCCATATGTTTAGGAATTTCATGCACCAGTAGCTCGAGATTTTCTCCATGGAAACTGTATGCCATATTCTTTCCTCAATAATTGTGGGGAGGTCTTGTTTAAACCATAGTGATGCCAAAGCACATTTTGTTGCTTTTGTTATGTGTGAGAGTAATCTTTGGGTACTTATATTTATGTCTCTTAGAGGTTTGTTCAGTAAGAATAACCATGGATCCATGGGAATTGGGATATCTAAGATTCTTTGGAATAGTTTGTGTATTTGTTTCCAAAGTGGCTCTATATATGGGCATGTCCACCACATGTGAAGGTATGATGCTCTTAATCCGCATCCCTTTGGGCAAATGGGCTTCGTGCCTGGGAATATATGGCCCAGTTTCGCCTGCAGCTTAAAGATTTTATAAAACACTTTGGTAATCTACCCCTCCCCCCCCCTCACATATTTTGAAGAACTGTGCATAAATACCAATTACCAAAAAGGCCTGATATCAATCCTGTATAAAGCTTTCACTCTTAGAGATTCACAATCACTCCCAAAATATACAAAACAGTGGGAAACAGACTTAAACACATCTCTAGATGGACAGAAATATTTGAAGCTGTAAACAAAAGCTCAATTTTCACCTCTATACGGGAGAACGCTTTCAAGGTGATGCTCAGATGGTACCTGACCCCATCAAATGTTTAAGGAAGTTGACAATGAAAAAAATATTTTTAGCAAAAATGTCAGAAAACGCAATAATAAAGAACAGTAACATTAACAACAGTCCACCTGAAAGAGAGACATTTAGTCATACTGATTTAAAACCATGATCAACTTTCTACCCAAGTTATGTCAAAGTTCATCATTTAGGAGTGTTCTTTCAAATGTTAAAGAATTTAAAAAAAATAGCCATAGACAATAGTTTTAAAATAATCTCACCAAAAAAGAAAGTCGCATTGTAACAATTAATGGAAGACGAAGAACTGGTAATAAAAAAAGCAGATAAAGGAGAAGGAGTTATTGTAATGGTCAGAGAGTATTATGTTAAGGAATCTGAGAAACTTTTGGGAGATAATAAGACGTATATAAAATGTAAAAATTACCCCACTACAGTAGTTCTGAAAGATTTAAAAACACTCCTCCAAAAAGGAAAAAAAATGGTGGTATTCTCAAAGAGGAAGGGTTTAAATACTTATGAAATGAGAACCCGAAAATACCAATTATTTATTTTGTCCTAAAATCCACAAAAAATTGCAGAATCCACCAGGTATGCCAATTATCTCTGGTATAGACTCTATGACCGCCAATCTATCAGAGAATATAAATAAGTTCCTCCAGAAGTATGTGATAAAAGTAAGATCACACTTGAAGTATACTACTCAGGTTTTATCCACACTTGAAAATATAGATTGGAAGGAACAATACATACTAGAAACTTGTGATGTATCTTCGTTATATAAATCTGTAGATCACACACAAGGAATAGAAACAATCAAGAGAGTCTTATCGCAAGATCAAAATATGGCAAAAGAACAAATAACATTTATTCTGGAAGGAATCAAATGTATTTTATCAAAAAATGTTATTCTGGTATTATGATGAGAACCAGATTTGCACCAAGCTACGCAAATCTATTCATGGCTATATGGGAAAAAGACCATATCTGGTCCACCCATGAGTTTAATGTGAAGCTGGTCCTCTGGAAGAGGTACATTGATTGCAACCGTGCTTTAAATCCTAGCGAGCGGCAACTGATAGAAAAAAATTGCAGCCTGGAAGAGCTGCATGGAAATGCTGCATCTCCATGCACGGCTCTTATAGGCGATCGTGCAGTTAAAATATTGATTTTGATAAGTGTACGTCTCCTGAACCACATCGATTTCAACCTCGGAGACCCCTTACTTCCCGAGACACAGGCCCCGTTATGGGGTACCGGTACACTCTGTGCTTTTAAATCTCCTGCGTCACGTGACCGTGGGATTTAAATCCTGCAATGGGAAACCGGCACCCCATAACTGGTCCTGTATCTCGGGAAGAAGGGGGTCCCTGAGGCTGAAATCAACGCGGTACACCTCAGAAGACCCCCTGCTCCTGCACACTAGTATCAACCCCCCACCCTCCACCCCCCCCCCCCAAATGAATTACCGTGGCGGCTATCCACTAAAGTAATGAATCTGTTTAATTCAATTTTTACTAATAGTGTGCGGGAGAAGGGGGTCTCCTGAGCAGAACTGCATTGATTTTGACCTCGGGGTCCCCCTACTTCCTGAGTTAAAGGTGCCAGTATCTCCTCCAGTATATAAATCCCCCGGTCATGTGACACGGAGGATTTTAAAATGACGGCGATACCGGCACCCCATACCAGGGCCCGTAACTCGGGATGCAGGGGGTCCCTGAGGCAGAAATCAAAGAGATTCAGGTCAGGAGACCCCCTGCTTCAATACACTAGTATTAAAAATGACATGAAAGCAGCTTCATTACCTTAGCGGCTAGCCTCTAAGCAATGAAGGGGTTAAGGCACAGTAGCCGGTTTATTGGGGACAGAGGGGGGAGTGAAGGTGGTATTTTGCCCAGGATGGGTGGTTAGGCCTACCAGGAAGGTTGCGGGAGGAGTTAACCTCTTCATTGCCATTGCAGTAGTAACTGCTATGGTAATGAAGGGGTTACCCCCCCCAGCCCCCACGACCCAGCCGGTAGGCCTAACAAACCACCCTGGGCCAAGTACCCCCTTCACTCACCCCCTCTTCCCCCAATAAACATTACAATACCTATTGCCCACCAATACACAACCCACCCACTGTATCCCCAGCAAACTCCCCCCCCCCCAACACATACAGTATAGCAATGGGCGAAAATACTATTATCCAGATATGGATAATAGTGCATTTTCCCATTTAAAATAAAACATAAACCAGCAGCATAAAGTAAATAAAACTTGCACTTACCCCTGCCTGGGTTAAGGCCACCCTCATCATCATCCTTGTCCTCTGTTGGCTGCAACATAACAATAAAAAATACAATGTAATGGCCTCTATCCCCTTAATCACCGCCATAGTATTAAAGGGGTTAACTCATCCTCCACCACTACCCACCCGGGAGGCCTAACCACTTTCCCCCGGGGCAAGAACCCCCCACCCTCCACCCCTGCTACCCATTGATTGGCACAGTGTTAAATCATACCTAAATAATATGGGCATGGTTTATCACTATAGTAATACATGGGGAAGCAAAAAAAAAAAAAAAAAACAGGCACAAAATAAAATACATTACAGTACATTAAAAAATTTACACATTACAAATGCCAATAAGCCAATTGATTGGCACAGTGGTATATCATGCCCATATAATATACACAACCACCAAAAATATAAAATTCAATACACAACCACCAAAAATACACAACCACCAAAAATATCAAATTCAATCAAAACTATCACTAAATAAACACACCAAAAATAATCCTCAATTAAAAAGCAAACACCCCAAAAATAGCAGAAATAAAAAATAGATAACAATTATTTAGTAATTTTGCCCATTACTGTATGTATTGGGGTTAGGGGGTGTATTTATTTGAATGTATTGCACTGCAAAAATAAATTCTGAACAGGATTGATACCAGAGGCCGATGGGATCTCCAATGACCCATGGACAACCGCAGGGACCATCCGAGGACCCCCGGACATCCGTGGGGCCACCCGGACAACTGCTGGGACCACATGATGACCCCCGTACACCCATGTGAACCACGCAGCGGCCCCTAGACACCTGTGGGGATCACTCAAGGACCTCTGGAAACCCACGGGGACCGGATGCCCCCGCCAGCCTCCGGTATCAATCCTGTGCAGAAAATAAAAATGCTTTTATGCATCTCTCAATATTTTTAGCACCAACCTTTAGCTGGTTCTAAAATATTGAGAGATTTTAGAGGTCGATAAGCTTATCACAGCTTTGTGAATAGCTAATACTGGCAAAAAAAAAAGCGATTTGGGCTTTTTTTGACCTATCGGGTGACTTTTTTGCCTCTGGCTGTTAATAGTCGTTAAAGCCATTATAGCACAATACTGCAGTGTTATCACTGCTTTGTGAATAGCAAAGTAGGCAGTATCACGCTATAAAGGCATTTATAGACCATTAAACCTCTAATCACAGCTTTGTGAATTGGCCCCATTCTGTTTCTAAGCATTTTAATTTGCATCACCAAACAAATCCTAAAGAATTAACATTCAAAGGAATAGAACACGTGACTCCTCATTGGAGAGGAGGTAACCGAGCCATAGAGTTGGCCAAAAGGAAGCACTTCTGGATTCACCATTTGAAAACGTTGAATCCACAAGATCTGAATGTTGATATTGATATCGGTGCATTCATCTAATTTATCTATTTTTATCACCTGCATGTCCACACTATTTAGTGGTTAAACTCTGGGGTTTGTATGTAATTTTATACATTTTCTGATGTATTTTATTATTTTAATGTTTTAAACTTAAGTTTGATGTTTCTGATAGTTTTCTTTTGTTTCTCTCTCTCCTTCCCCGTGACGAGCCCCATGTCAGCACCAAACCCCCTCCCCACCACTAGGCGGCATGGTGAGAGTACCGAAAAGCTACACATCTATAGTTTTATATGCCTGTTCTAGATGTTTTAATGTAAGTGTGCATTCTGCCTACACTTTTATAAAACATTAAGTTCATACAGTTCGCACTGTGGTTGTATTTCTGTTTTATTGAGAACACCACACCATCACAACACTGAGGAAATACACATACCCTGAATACCAGCATTTCTACCAGGAAGCAAGTTATCCTGATTATCAGCCACAACTGATGCGGGAAATGCTGTATTTGTTCTAGGAAAATGTGAGACCCCATTCCACAGAACTTTCCAAATTTATCAGACTCATTTGAAGTTTACTGCACTACGTAGTATTTTTTTGTTTTGTTTTTTCTTTTATGGTGATACCTGCGCTCCAACTTTTTTCGCCAAACTCATTGAAGCAGTTCTGTAAAGAGGAATGGGCCAAAATTCCTCAAAACCGATGTGAGAGACTGACCAGCAGTTACAGGAAATGATTATTTGAAGTTATTGCAGCACAAGGGGTACTGAATCTAAAGGTTCACATACTTTTTCCCACATGGATATTGAATGTTTAATAATTTGTGGATAAATAAATGTTGAAAAAGTATCATGTTTGTGTGTCATTTGTTTGATCAGGTTATCTTTATATATTATAAGGATTTAAAACACAGATACACGGTACAGTGCCTCTATATATATATATAGAAAGAAAGAACGAAAGAAAGGATATGGCGCCACCTAGATCTACTTGACATACAGAAACACCACTCCCCTCCAAGATATCTACAGAAAAAACAAACAAAAAAACAGGCGCACTCATAGCGTAGTAAAGTTTACAAAATTTATATGGAGTTGGATGTATAAAAATGCACACTCACAAACATAACAGGAATAAAAGCATTCATGAGTAATACTCAATCGCCAGCCGTGATGCAGGATACCAGCCGCTCCGATATAGCTATGGAGGATATGTTCTGAAGTCTTTTGAAGACGAAACGCGTAGGGTGTGTTCTGTGGACTTTTTTCTGTCCAGTTTTATTGCACATATGCTATCTCACTTACGGGACTATTTCTATCCGGTATTTTAATACCAAGCGTAGCCGTTACATTGCTATTACATTGCTATTCTTGCGGGGTTGCCGCAGTCTATTCGGAGAGCCCAGTGACGTCATTGAAATCTCACGAGATTGTGATCAGAGACCTATTGCAGTGACGAAGGGCTTGGAGTTGAGAGATGCTTCCTACCTCTTCCGGTACACGGAGTACACCGCAGTAGCTGTTGTTTCTCCGTGCTTTTATTCCCGTTATGTGTGTGAGTGTGCATTTTTATACATCCAACTCCATATAAATTTTGAGGCACAGGGAGATAAAGTGACTTGCCCAAGGTCACAAGGAGCCGACACCGGGAATTGAACCAGGCTCCCCTGCTTCAAACGCTCTGTGCCAGTCAGTGTCTTTTAGTCACTGAGCCACTCCCTCTCACGGCAATATACGTTTAAAACCAGAGACAGAACATGAAACACAGACAGAGCTCAGTGCTACATCCATTAACACTATAATAAGGATTTGGATTAAATCTAATAACATTTTAGGTTTGAAATATGTGAAAATCCTAAGGGGTTCAAAAACATTCTCGCCACTGTACATTGATGCATTGAACAAAGATATAAACTTCTGAGCGAGAGTCTTTTATTTTGAAAGTTGCTTAATAAATTATATTGCACTATTTTTGGTCTTCTCCTTACATGGTTGGAGATGATTCTCTGAAGCATTAATGAGGACCTTTGAGAAAAACCACCTACAAAGGAGAGTAATCATTAAGGAAACTATCAAGACTCTCTCACCTTTTTATTCCTCTTTCTGCCATAACAATATTACACTATATTTTCCTTTTTTCCCCTTTTCTCATGTGCCTAATAACGTTAAGTATCCATTTTTTAGTTGGTCACAGACCACACTTCTCTAAGGTGGCTGTATAGGATATCATGAACGATGGAAATACAAGGGTAATGCTTGGTACTTTTCCCTTCAACCCTTCTTATTTGAGGTGAAGAAAATCTAAATGCTGGTTTCCTTTCCAGGAGTGGAATGCAGGGTTGAGCTTTCACCATGGGTGTCATTGAGTACCAACAGGCAGGAGAGTAAAAAACCAGGGCGGCTACAGGTTTAATACACACCTGTACTCCAGTCTTGGTGTTGGACTTATATGGGATTCAGCTCACTGATGAAAAAGCTTTAAAGTACAGCTTTGAGGCAGACCTTGACTCTCTGTTCCCTTATGCTGAAGAAGCTAATTTTGTTGTGGGCAATTTTATGAATAAAAGCCAAATGTTGTATTCTTCCAACCTCCTGCGCGCAGCTTCTAAATCAACCCAACACCAACATACTGTAAATCAAAACAACATATTTCAGGAGTGAGGGCTTTATAAAGTGGGCATTGTTTAGTATAAAGTACTTCTATACATTTGCAATACTCATGCTTCCCACTGTATTTAAATCCCCAGTGGTAAGGGTGGCCACTTTCTTTCTTTTTACCAGAACTCAATTGGTTTTGGATTTGTAAAGAAACACAATTGTTTTTGAAATTCAAACTTTTCTGTCTATCCTCAATTAAATAATCATGTATATCACAAGAAGAAATGACGATCACTGGACACAGATGGTTCTCGACTGATTCCAAACAAATTTCAAAAGTTCAAGACGACGACCAATAGTTAAATAAGCGTATTAAATCAGAACATTTGTTGGAGCGACATGGAGAAGAAAGACTTGCAACCGCAGTACCTGGAAGGGCACTAGGGAGGCCTTCATCCAGCAGTGAATTGACAAGGGCTGACGATGATGACGATGACGACGACGACGACGATGATGATGGTGGTGGGGGTGTGTGTGTGTGTGTACACAGAAGTATATGTTTTGCATATGATGGTTATATATTAAACTCTTCAAAAGAGCTTCTGGGTGCACATAAAAAACAAAACACATTATTGCTTTTATCTGTATCAAATGTTAGAAGTGTGTTCATCGGTGTCCTACTTTTGGCACACATTATTTACAGGTGTTTGCTTTAATCAAACTTGTTAAAGTTTGTTGATGCTAAGAAAAGGCAAAAAAAACTATGGGCACAGATATATTTTTATGCACCATTATAATATTGTTACCCATCTGAATTGTAGCTGGATTCTGTACAACTATATACTGTATGCTGAAGTATACCCATTTTCCAAAAGGGGTCTCTGAACCATACAGTAAATTGCTCTTTACAAATTCCAAATTTTCAAAGGTCATATTTGCCTGGCAAGTCACTGTTCTTGGCTGGTAAGAGATTGTTTTGGACTCATAACACAGGTCAACCTGTCATGCAGCTAGGCCTTAGCCCCAGGGTTTTTGTTGTTGTTCTTTTAAGGTGGATGGATAAAAAACTATAGTGTATATTCTGAGCCACTTGATTCCTTTGTGACCTATGCCTAAAGGACCAGTAGAAAGACATGGTACCTTCCAGCAAATACTTGTTGAATGGCATAACTATTTGTATAGTATGCCCTACATGACCCAATCATTTTGTTATTGTAAGAAATACTGCAACCTGACTACAAACTTTCCATTGAGAAATGGAGCACCTACAATAAATGCCATTTGATCTTGTATTTTATGTTCATTAAACTTTTCATATAGAGCTTTCTTCCTAAGGCACAACAGAATTGAATAGTAAAAAAACGGAGTTAAAAGGTGCTGTGTTTGAAAGTTAATCTTTGATGACCTTATTCCTGAAATTGCATGTACAAATTATTCAGTGCAACTTGGAAAGTACGTGTTCTTCATGCAAACATTTAGATTTAAGGGTCAAATTGAAAGCATCAACAAACAAAATATACTAAGAACAGCGTGACTTGTCAGCATTTAGCATATTTTAAAAGTACACACAAACAAAATACCCAGTAAGCTCATATTTAAGCCCCAAAAATTACCACAAAATATATATATATGCATATAAATGCCAGAAATTGAGTGTTACTGGGCATGGCAATATAATACACTTTACCATTGGATGCAGCACTGTGCTCTGTTTGTGTTTGTTTGTATTATATTTTAAAAGTGTTAACAAAAGTATTAACTTTTAAAAGCAAATTAAGAATGTATTTATTTGACGAGGAATACAAGCGTACAAATGTAATCATTAAAAATAGTGCATTGACTGCCTTCAAAGCAATGAAAAAATGGGGTAACCCCCGTAACTGATGCTCAAAAATGGACAAGATATGAGTAGCATAGTCTTCATGTATAGATGATGCAGATAAGGCTGTTTAACACATTATTCATAAAGTTCATGGCTCCTAGTCTGTCTTGGACTAACTTAGACAGGAAAGGAGGGGAATGGGGGGTGAATATAGCAGGCAATGGACCTGGAGATGCCAGTGAACCCACCATGAAGGTGTATCCATCTGCAAACACCTGAATCCCTCCACCGCAACCCCCTGTCAGTAAGAAGGTACTCACAGCGTGATGTTTATTCGTCTGTGTAACAGCCGTTTGTTCATCGGATCCAGAACAGCATGCTCCAGCAGAGATATCCGGAAGTAGGTAGTAACAAAAAAATCAACAAAGCACAATCATAGAAAAATAGAACATTTATTAATGTGCAATGGACATACACATGACACCTAACTCTGACGCATTTCGTTCCAGTGTGGAACTTTGTCAATGAGCAACTGGTCTGATCTCGAGGTGATCTTTAAATAGGTACAGCAGGGCCCCAGTCATGCCGCAAAGTGAAAATCGTCGGAAAGCAGATCCGGTGATTTTCGTTATGTGCGCATGCGCAGACCGGCAATGCGCCGTTCTACGCATGCACAACTTTGGCAAAGCCCCTCATTCTGTGCATATGCGACATCGGACCGGCCCGTTCTGCGCATGCGCAACAATGGTGGCCCCCTTCTCGGTACCGCCGTATTGGCGGATCACTGAAAAGCGGGGACCCGAGAAGCAGGGCCTTCCTGTACTACTCAATCCTTGATTGGATTGAGTCAGGGAAGTGTATCAGGTAAAACCCAGCTGTAGAATAATTACAGTTTAATCTGTCGACACTCCAACTATGTAACCACAATATAGTGATTTTATATTATAAGATCACCTCGAAACCCTAAAAAGGACATTACAAACAAACATGTGCAAATACAAAGAAACATTAAAAAAACAAATAATAACAAAATCATTTAACTACTAGCAATTCAATAGATAAAAGTGTTGTGTAGCAAAACACTAAAAAAAAGTGAATGTAGCAATGTGTATATGAAGAAGCAACAAGTGTTGAATGTTCCAAACCTATATAAACAAAATGTATCAATAATAAAGTGATTGATCTTATACAACCTAATAATAAACTCATAATTAATAATATGAAACCATAAAATATCGAACCTAAATGTTATTACAAAATATATTAAATATAACTATTCAGAAAATAAGTACATAATAAAAACAATAATTTGTAATAAAGGTATAAGTCATAATAATAACAATACAGATACATAACGGAAAAAATTATAATGCAGAAATAACATAATATAAGTAGTTACAGGACTTAATCACCTTGGATATCTTGAACTGAAACTATCAAACTGTTTAAATTCTTAACAAACAACAATAATACCCCCTACAAGCGCTAACCTACAACAAAACAAATGTGATATAAAAAGTGATTACATAAATAGGATCACTTAAGTGAAAGTGAATGAAGCTGCCAATGGGAACTACATAAAACAGACGATTCCAAACCTGTTAACAATAATGAAAATACAAAATAAGAGTTCCCGGCGCTAAAGATCCAAGTCCAAGATACTGTTGTCCAAATGAATAGTCTTAGATATGGGACTTCTCTGGATTGGTAGATGGAGTGTAGAGAAAGTTCCAGATGGGTGGGGGTGTCCCCAGGGATGTATCCACAATCATTCTACAATGATAGAAACAAAAACACACACCAATTGCGCAGTATGTAACAGCTGAGGTCCCTATCTAGAACAATGGACAAAGAAACCCTACTTACAAGATGATATCTTGTTTGATACAGGGGAGAGAATCTGTATTGGTGTCCTGCCTTCAACACGATAGCTCACGGACCCCACGTGATCAAACCGCGGAGATTTTTCCCTTCAAATGGTAATTTGCACTCGCCAGTGAGACGGATACATCAAACCCAAACAGGAAGGGAAGATAGACACAGATGGTGTAATACGCACAACACTTTAATAAAAAATTAAAACACAAACTACCCACACTTACAATAAATGGGGGGTAGTGATACAACTCACGGATGCCGTCCGCAACCTGTCAACAGCCTGATCAGCAAACGGAGAGACTCACTGGATACAGTACCCGTAGCAAGCAAACCAATGACGTCAGCGGTGCAGGATGTTCTCACAGCGTCAGGTGGCTACGGTGGCTGGACCGGCTCAAAACACTAAGCTCCTGCAGAAATAACATAATATAAGTAGTTACAGGACTTAATCAACCTTG
>WSYH01005079.1:0-47330 GCA_036426205.1 Ascaphus truei | reverse complement strand
AGGCATTCCCCCTAACAACGCATATGCACAAAGGTCCATTAAAGTTAACGCAGGAACTTACTGTAACATTGTACTTAAAGAAGGCGTTACTTCCATCCAGACCCTGAAATATGGGTTTTGCTAGAGAGGGAGAGAGTGTGTGGGGAGGTAAATGAGTGACTGTGTACAGTACTAAAATAGGACTCTCTCACGCTCTCTCACCTTCTCCATGCCTCTCCAACAAAACCCATGTTTCAGGGTCTGGTTGGGAGTAACACCACCAATACGCAGGACATGCTGTACTTAACATGATGTTATTGGCAGGTAAGCAAATGTGCTTTACAATAGCGTGACTTTAATCTTATGCTAATGAGTTAATCAATGGCTGTTGTTTCTGCATATACTTAGCTTTATGGATATGCCTTAATCTCAGGAAAAATAAGGACCATTACTGTTTTAAGTAACATAACGTCATAAATCCAGACATAACATAGCTTTGTGGTTCTGGCCCCAATTGGGAGGAATTTAATTACGAGTATGTGGAGGAGTACAGCTTGGCCTGCCCGTGCTTAAGCAGCATTTAAATGCTGATTTCACACACCTGTTTTTTATTAAATACAGGCATACCCCAGTTTAAGGACACTCACTTTAAGTACACTCGCGAGTAAGGACATATCGCCCAATAGGCAAACGGCAGCTCACGCATGCGCCTTTCAGCACGTCCTTAACAGCAATACTGGCTCCCTACCTGTACCGAAGCTGTGCACAAGTGGGGAGACTATAGAGCCTGTTACAAATGTGTTATTTACATCAGTTATGCACGTATATTACGACTGCAGTACAGTACATGCATCGATAAGTGGAAAAAAGGTAGTGCTTCACTTTAAGTACATTTTCGCTTTACATACATGCTCCGGTCCCATTGCGTACGTTAATGCGGGGTATGCCTGTACTCCACCCACTCCCCAATTAAATCCATAGATCCACATCACTAAGATTCAGATGTGAAGTTATCTTTCAAGCAGTATATTCAATCAGCACATATAATATTACATTATCTTGGTATCTCTTTTTTTTTGATTATTTTATTAACAAAGCTACTGTAATCTATGTATTGTTTTTTGTAATAAAATCATGAGTGTCGTTTTGGAATGTCTTCCTTTTTCTAGATTTTTTCCGTGACATTTTGATTCCTTGCACCGTTTTCTAGGTCATTAAATATACTGTACAGGTCTTTGAGAAAGATGTTATATTACTGCATCATGTTAATTATGTGGATGCCCCTTTTGCTACTGTGCAGCTCACTTTGGAGTATATTTATGAATGCCTCCTAGTTGCAAACAAGAGCAATGTGAAAATAGCATAGGGCATCACACTGAGAACAATTTGTGTTTGCATGAACGAATGTGGTGCAAATGTTTGCACTGGTTTGCCCCCATTTTTATGTTTAAATAACCTTTGTCTTTGATGGCTGCTTATTGCTTTGCTATGCAACAAACTCCAGCTGACCCCCAAAGTCTACTCTCTAGCTTGGGTCTTGTTACTGTGGATATCCCCTAATTCAGTTTCATTGCTATACAGTACCTATATCCTCAGTACTTTGGGAAAATCCCACTTGCTTACAGAAGTTTCAGATGTGTTGTAATTGCAGTACTGTAGTTTCAACTACAGTAACACTTCTGCTGTGGAATCAGAAAGACATGGCAGCCAGCAGTGCTACTGAACAATCATTAACTAATGCAATTTGTATTGTCAGTATATAAATGGAGAAGCAACAAAATCACACAGTGAGTAACCACATAGAAACAGGAACACATTTGGGTAATGATAAGTTTTAAAATGCATAATCACTTAACTGTATAGGCCATGGGAGTGACTTGTTTAGTGTAATAATTTATCAGAATGGCAATATAAAAAGAAGGAAAAAAAATAAGGTGAAAAAACCACTCTGAGTCTCACAGTCACTATGCTCCACCAGCCACGCACGCGCAATAGTCCTGGAGATAGATCCGCATGGCTGTCGCTGAGCGATTTCTGTCCTCTGTTGATGCGCGAGACAGGGAGGCGTGGCCATGATATTACCCTGCTGGTTCGTCCTCATTGGTTCAAACAGTAACGGGAAAAATCAAATGCATTTGTCTCCTCCAAGCTCTGCTGTGCCGTTGCACATGCAGGGTTGCTGACTCGCTGGGATGCCAATCCAAGGCTCTCCTTACCGCCTATTGCCACCCAGATGGAAGATCATCACCTGGAAAGATCTGGTACTGTACCAGATACGGGATCCAGTGGCTGTAGCTATCCGCCAGGCCCTACGGCAAAACAAGCCCTTCTTGATGAAACGTGCTGCCAGCGTGTCAGGGCGTGCTCACCACAAACGAGACGGGACCGCGGTGCTGAGGTGGGATAGGATATAACGCCACCCACAGCCACGAGGGATGTCTTGAGAGTAGAGTGGTCTGGGAGTCCGGATCGGGGCAGGAGAGGTACGGATGGTAGAGGGTGCTGTTTGCCAAGTCCGGGGTTAGAGAGAAGGACGTAATCGTTTACGTTTGCCAGGATCGGGATGCCAGAGGTGCGGAGAGTCGTGTTGCCGTATGCCGAGTTCGGGATGCCAGAGGTGTGGGTAGACGTAGCGGAAGCCGGTTTGGTACACGAGGAAGACTGCAAAACAAGACAGGACAAGACAGGACTAGTGAGGCAGAGAGTGATGAGAACAACTGGTTCTATGCTCAGCCAAAACGGAGTCAGTGAAACGGTAAGTAGATATAGGAGAGAGGGTCCAATGGCAGCCCGCGCAAGGTGGGGGTTGTGTGAAGGGCCAGGCTACGACAGGGATAGGTCCAGCAATGAGTCCCAGGGGAGGAGCCATAAAGCCCATAGTCAATGCATTGATTGAATGCAGCAATGGTTTGAGGTGCGTGCCTTTAAAGGGGTTGGTGCGGCTCCGTGTGGCCTCGCCTCTGTGTAGCTTGTGCTTGCGGTGCGCGTGACCGAGCGCTAGCCCTCCGGCCCCAAGAGTAGAAGAGGAGTAGTTGTTTTGCAGCGTGCGCGCCGCAGCAGCCCCAGTGGAGCTTGATGATCGGCAGTCCCGAGAGAGCTTCTGCCCGGCGATAGCTGCTGGTGAGCTGAGCCGGGACCCGCCGAATAGCGCAGGCACGTGAGAAAGGCGTTGGTAGACTCCAGACCCTACAGTACCAACCCCCCCTTCGAGGGCGACTCCTGCGGTTGTCCATCTAGACATGGCTTCTTTGGCGGGGAGGGAACTTCTACGAGGGAAAGCCTGGATGAGTTCGAAAGGCGCGTGGGAAGATCCCGGTGGGTGGGAATCCAGGACGTTCCTCTGCGTTCCAAACCCCCTCATGGACCATGTTTGTACTCTCCTCTGGAACAGATCAGATCCAGGATAGACTGAACCTCAGTACTCCTGGTGACCTTGGATCAGAAGAGGAATAAGTGTTGATAGACGTGGTAGTAAACGTAGTAGAGGAAGAGACGAGCGACTCTGGAAATGCGGTGGTTTTAGCAACGATACATGAATACTGCAAGGCAATCTTCATCGAGGGGATTGGACAGGCGTAGTGCGATCAGCCACAGGATTAATCCTCACGACCACAGGAAAGGCGGACGCGGGAACTCTAACGGGTGTCTAGCTCATTGGTAGGAACTTTAGTCGTTCTATTTCATGGAGAGAAAGCCAAACCCTGTCTCCTGGGAGTAATTCGGAACCGGCGTCGAAGGCGTGTCTAGCTGAGTTCAATGTCTCCTTGTAGCCAACCTTTAAGTCTCTCTCTGACATCCTCGTTCCATAAGTCTTTAGATGGGAGATGCGCCTTGTCACCGCGATAAACGCTTGGTACCCTGAGGATTAGAGGGAGAAAGGGTCAGACGGGAAGTGAAAGGCCACAATTTATAAGAGAAGCGGAGGGATTCTTGAGTGCGAGTCATTGCAGAAGGGAGTTAGAGAGCAACACTCACCCAAAGGAAGCAGATCCACCCAATCATCCTGTGTATCGGTTATGAACACCCGAAGGTTATTTGTTCCAGGTTTAAGTTGGCCCTCTCCCGTCTGCCCATTGGGTCTGGGGTGTGGTACCGGGGTGGTTATTTTCTTATCCCGAGAGAATTGACGTAAATACCATTTTCGGAAGGAAAAGGCTCTCGCCAAATCTATGGGGACACAAATTGGGACCGTACGCTCCAGAAGACGATGTTGAAGGCACTCGTGAAGAAGAGCAAAACTCCTGATATGAAAACATCCGCAAGCCTGGAGGAATTTGAGAAGGCCCCCTCAGGGCACAAGGTTTTGAGTCTGTTTGGAAATAATAACGACAATTCACCACAAGAATCGTATTCTTTCCTTTGATCTGGGAGCTCTCACAATGAAGTCCAAGAAATATGCCGTTTTATCTCAGGGACGCGTCTGGGGGAATAGGGTATTATAAGGGAAGAGAGACAAGAAGAGAAGAAGCTGCTGGTCTGACGCCGGGGGGGGTGGAGGTTGGGGAGCGCTGTGGTGGGCGCGGGGTACTTTGTTTGCGAGCGCACGATGCCACACGCTTTTAACAACTTCCTCCACATCCTTAGCCCCTCTCTGCGCACCAGAAGAAGAGGTAGGTACGTTTAGAAATAAGGTCTCGTATGCGTTTTTCCGTTTTTTTTATCCCTGGATAGTCCTGCTGATTTAGAGGAAAGGAAATAGGGCACACTCGAGAACCCTTTATGCGGGATAGTGGGGTTGCCGTTTGTAGTGTGTTCTGTAGATGTATTGTTTCTTTTTTTTGTTGTAGATAGAGGTCTTCCTCCGCGGACGGAACTTGATGCTCCCCCCCCTCGGAACTTGTGTTGATATTCGGATCAATCTTATTGTGTCCAAAATACAAAGGAAAGTTTCGGCGGGACAGAATACATTCTAGAGGGACAAATAATATAATTCGTTCTATAGCTTTGTTCATTCAGACTCGTCCTCTGCCACGGAGGAGACCGTCGAGACAGAGCGTCCCGCCTTTAGATTTGATGGAATGCGAGCCAGGAATTAAAGGAGATAAAGAATATATAAAGGAGATAAGAGAAATGGAATCGTTTTGGTCTTTGAAAAAAAATGAAGATGCACGCAAGCGGGCTTGTCGAGAGAGGACGGAGCTCAAACGACGGCTTTTTTTTTGCTACATTCTAAGTAGAGAAGGTTTTCTTATGGTCTGTTTGTTTGTGTTGAGTATGGTATAGCGTGTCGACCGTACCCTACTAAGAAGAAAATTGTCTCACCTCCAACTCTTCTAATGCACAACATTGATCGCCAAAAGCTCCCGATATCCCAACATCCGTAATTCCTGAGATTCTGACTTTGCGGACTGAAGGAAAATTTCGTAGAGGAAGAAGGCACAACACACCATAGGGGTTTGTTATATATATATTATTTTATAATATATTGTTAGTATGGCTAGAGGAGAGGAGGAGGGTCATCTTGCCTTTCCTTTGGGATGATCTAAAACAGCCCCCAGCCCCCGATGTACAGAGGCATCATAACCTCCAACGTTAAATGGAACAGTATAGGATCTGGGTTGGTGCCGTTGTCAGGAAGGTGGCAGAACCAGACTGGACAGACACAGGGCAGAAGACACAAAAGCCCGCTGGTGAGAGGATAAGGAGGCAGGATAGGCGGCAGACAACAAAACAGACAGCACACAAAAGCCTTTTTTTTCAGCAGATCAAATGCCCGTATATTATGTAGACGCGTTCAGACCATAGTTGAGTGACAGGATACTGCGACCATTCTTAGTGTAGAGAGCAGTTATGGGAGATACCGTTATATAGAATATAGAAGATTAGATAGAAAAATTGCCGAATGATTGTGAGAGCCTCGTGAGAATAGTTTGAAAACTAGAAAGCGTTGTGGCATGGCCTTTGAGGTGGTCGTTTCGCGACTGGGACAGTCCAAAATAGCCTTAAGTTTCTCTGCGCATCCATAGTGAATCAGGAGTCAGAAGTCACGATGGAGAACGTTATCCCAACAAAAAAAAAAAGCCACCGACCGACGCTTGAGATGAGAAGGGACATTTTCTCAATTTCGCAAAGCAATAGAGAAGAGATGTGGTTCTCCGGAGCGTAACAGCCACTTGTTTATTGCCTGAACGTTGTTTGATGGTTCTGAGGGGATTTAGAAAAGATTATGGATATTTGTCATACTAGAGGGTATAGACGATAAGAAATTCGTCTAAGAATGTCCGATACAATCTCATGCTACGAAAATCATGGAAAACTGCTGGCTTGCGTGCACAGAGCCGAACGGTCGATTGACCAGGGTATTCGTTAGTGGCCGTCATATGGGTTGGCTTTATTGTTTCTCGCTGAAAGTCAGTCTCTCGATTCGCTCCCCCTCACGTATCACTTACTAAATGGTCAGACGGAACCACTTAATCCCAATTTAGAAAAGGATTAGTTGCCTCCTGGAGACGGTCAAAAGAATTCCTGATCAAGGCGGACAGTAGATGGGCGGCGGGGCGGTATTGCGGTTATCGGTAGGCGGGTTCTTGTGTGGATTTGTCTATCAAACCCGGGCCAGTCTATTGCCAGTTACTGGACGGAGAGAACCGGTCCTTCTTTGAACAAAAAGAAGCCATGCCTCCGACTGGAGAGGTAGACTTCTACGGATTATGAAACCCCTCTCTAAATTCTCTGCAATGAAATGTGTTCATGGCTTTAAAGTCTCTGGAGAGAGAGAGGATAGGATACGGTCCTACTGGAAGGAGAAGGTGCCCGAGGTTAGTTAAGTCAATTTAGGACAGTCGATATTTAAAGAACGGGTGTTATGACGGTATGAGTTGCGGAGGCTAGAAACTTCGTGAACTGATGCTTCTGTCGAACACAATCACGGAATTCCAGTACACAGATAGGCTAGGGGACTGTCCGACTTCTCTGGCCCAGGGGTGGGTAGTAAAACCCACCAATGTTCTGGAATCCTAGGCTTGGCTACATGTCTTGCCACAAAGGCGACCCGCGCTCAGCTCGGATAGGTTCCCGATCGCTACGAGGTCGCATGCCGAGAGGGAGGAAGGATAGAAGCGAATATGGAGGTTTAAGTTGAAGCCAAGCGAAAGCACAATCATGCTAAACAGAGGTGGGAGCAAGGAGCAGTTTAGGTAGCGGAGTGTGGATAACACGAGGGCAAGTTAAAGATCTCCATCATGAATGTCGACGACTGACCTGCAGTTAGGATAGGGAGCAGAGAGTAGGCAGACAGTCACCACAGCAGTAACAGCAGTTAGGAGGGAATAAAACGAAAGGAGATGGGAGATTTTTTTTCTTTATTATGCTTTGGTAAAGGAAGGAGAACGGCCAATCCCCAAAGGGAGGAGACGACAACAAGGGCAGCAGGTAAATAGCGGGGGAGAAGAAAGACGACAGAGAAAGGAGATAAGCCCGGAAACGAAACAAACAGGATAGTGCGGATAAAAGCTAGGCCAGGAAGGGAGGAAAGAGGCAGGGAAGCAGGTTTGCCAGGCGAGAGCGCAACAGTCAGTAAGTGTCAGCAGTAGGAAGCAGAGAAGAGGCACCCACGGAAGACTGCAGGGCACCGTCTCTTGTTCTGCTGTTTAGCGTGATCGAATTGACCGAGCTTGTTGTACGAGTTCTGAAGAGGCCCCTCCCTGACCGTCAATGGCCCTCCGACCTTTCTGGCCGTCTTTTTATTGATAAATGGAATATTGTTCCGCTCTAGCAAAAGTCGTCATCGATATGAAATGGCCATTCGGACTAGCGGAACCGGAATCAATGAACGCCGACTCCTGATGGTGATGATGATGGAAACCCTCTCCAGACAGTTATTAGGCAACATTATCCTGGGTGCGGAAGTAGGTCTTTTGATGATGGGAGAAAGAAAGTTGGTAAGGATTCCCAACGAAACTCTCCGGGGATTTCATTGGGAAGTTGGCGTTTCCCCCCCCAGCGGTTATGTGAGGACACTGGAGGGTAATGGTAGACCGGGAAATTGCCACAGTAAAACATGCAGAGACCGGCATTGTGCCGACGTTGTTTTTCAGCAGCAGACAGACCTTGTATCCTCCAATGCATTGGTTCGCGGATGTTTAAGTCCCCGGAAGAGCGGGGTGTAGGAGCCTATGAAACGATGGAGCGAGCGAAGATGCCTTGAAACCCGTGTTGACGTTAACAGAGAACGTTCATTTCTCGACCTCCTGCTAGACCGCTGTATCACTCGAACACACACAGTATGATCAAATCCGATAGGTTAGTGGGACGTTCCCGCGCTGCAAGCTCAATCCTTTAGGGATTCAGACAGACTGCAAAACGCAAGATGTAAGATAGATGCTTCATTATTCCATACCCGTCTCAGCAGCAAGTGTGCGGAACTCCACAGCATACCGGGCGAGGGTCAGTCATATCCCTGGGTTATGTGATGAAGAGAAGATGCTGCCGTTAATGCGTTCGCAGGTGGGTTGTCGAAGAACTCTTGGAACTCCTCGCACGCAAGAGACGATCTTGTCCTGATGTGAGAGGACCTTGTTTGTTCCCAGATGGGGAGAAGCCCATGTCCAGCGCCTCGTCGATGAGAGAAGAACCACGATATAGCCGACCTGGAGACAGAGAGACAAAACGAGATAGAGGGCGAGGAGTCGAAATTGGATGAGGCATTGGTTATAGGAAGCCCCCCTACATCCTTGGGATCCCCGGCATAGTGTTTGGAGCCAGAATACAGGTTCCAAAGCAAACTGAGGTGGTGAGGAATGTTGGAAGGGTTGCGGGAGCTGTGTGAAGCTACGGGTGAGGTGCAGACGAGAGCTCGGACTCTGAACAGTAAGGGAATGAAGGCTTTGCTGAAACGGATCCATTCGCCTATCAGCTTGTCAGAAGATAAGTCTCTAGCCTGGTGAAGAGATTATTATGGGCATTTAAAGTGCGCTCCAGCCTCAGCGGGGTCCATGTTTGTAGGGCTGAGCATAATGTCAGCCGTGCTCACCACAAACGAGACGGGCGCGGGTGCTGAGGTGGGATAGGAAATAACGCCACCACAGCCACGAGGGACGTCTTGAGAGTAGAGTGGTTCTGGGAGTCCGGATTCGGGCAGGAGAGGTACGGATGGTAGAGGGTGCTGTTTGCCAAGTCCGGGTTAGAGAGAAGGACGTAATCGTTATACAGTTGCCAGGATCGGGATTGCGAGGTGACGGAGAGTCGTGTTGCCGTATGCCGAGTGTGGGATGCAGAGCGTGGTGCGGGTAGACGTTAGCGGAAAGCCGGTTGGTACACGAGGAATGACTGCAAAACAGACAGGACAAGACAGGACTGGGAGGCAAGAGAGTGATGAGAGAACAACTGGTTCTATGCTCAGCCAACGAGTCAGTGACACTGTAAGGTATATATAGGAGAGAGGGTCCAATGCAGGCAGCAAAGGTGGGGGTGTGTGGAAGGCCAGGCTACGGCAGGGATAGGTCCAGCATGAGTCCAGGGGAGGAGCCATAAAGCCAGTACGTCAGACTGCATTTGATTGCAGCAATGGTTTGATGGTTGCTGTGCCTTTTAGTTTGTAAGGGTTGTGCGGGGCTCGTTTTTTTGTCGTGCGCCTCCGACCCCGACCTCTGTGTAGCTGTGCTTGCGGGCGCGTGACCGAGCGTAGCCGTCGGCCCAAGAGTAGAAGAGGAGTTTTGGCGTGCGCGCGCGTGCCCACGTGGAGCTGTGATCGCCATTCCGGAGAGAGGCTGCCTGCGTGCCGCGGGGGGACCCGTCGGAGCTGCAGGTGAGTGAGGAGCACGCCGAGGGCGGCGTGACTCCCAGACCCTTACACAGCTACACGTTCGCAATAATAATGTGTGAAATGGATGAGTTTGAGCTCGATAAAGGTCTACTCTATCGGGTGGTTCAATACCATAATCACCCGGATAGAAGGCAGCTGGTTCTACCCAGAAACATACAGCATATGGTCCTACGATCTCTACACGATGACCATGGGCATCTTTGAGTGGACAAGACCTTTGGCTTAATACGAGATCAGTTCTTCTGGCCTAGGATGAGAGAGTCGGTAGAACACCATTGCCGCCGAGGCTCACTGTGCATACAACAGAAGTCACTCACTACCAGAGCCACTCCAATAGCTCATCTGAAGAGCTCGGGTCCCCTGGACCTTGTATGCATGAATTTCCTATGTATCAAACCAGATGTCAGTGGCATCGGCAATGAACTCGTGATCACAGATCATTAAACCCGCTATGCCCAAGCCTTCCCCATCAAAGACCAGAAGGCCATCATGGTGGCTAAGATCCTGTGGAACGGTACTTCATACATTACGGACTACCCAATCGCCTACACTCGGATCAAGGGCGGGACTTTGAAAGCAAGCTCATCCGGGAGTTGCTGAAATTACTAAACATCCCCATATCCAGAATTACTCCTTACCATATGGAGGTAGATGGTCTGCCGGAGAGGTTCAACCGGACGCTCCTCGACATGCTCGGCACCCTGAAGAGCTCTCAGAAGAGTGAGTGGAGTAAACATGTGGAGTCCTTGGTACACATCTATAACTGCACCCGCCACAAATCTACAGGATTCACTCCCTACTTTCTAATGTTCGGGCGAGAAGCATGGCTGCCTGTGGATATACGTCTGAGGATATCTACCGACGGGGTACCCAACAGGATGTACTACAAGTACGTACAGCTGCTCCAAGAAAGCCTACAATGAGCCTACCAACTAGTGGAGAAAGCATTAGCTCAACTGAATGCCTGTAACAAACGGTGCTATGACCATAAGGTCTGCCACCCTTCGTTTACCCACCCCTCTCTCTATCTCAGCCCCCCACCCCTTTATCACTCATCTCTCACCCCCACCCCTCTCACCCTACCCCTCTCTCACACACACACACGTCTCTCCCCCACCCATCTCTCTCACCCCAATCTTCTTTCAACCACCCCCTCTCACTCCCACCCTCTCACCCATACCCTCTCTCTCTCATGCCTACCCCTCTCCCTCCTTCCACCCCTCTCTCCCTCATTCTCTCTCCCTCACCCCCACCCTTTGTCTCTCCCTACCCGTCTCTCACTGCTCATTCTATTTTTGCACCCCCTGTTTTTTGCAGCCCCATTTTTGCACCCCTCCCCCTTTCTTTTTGCACCCCTTTCCCCTCTCCCTCTATTTTTCCACCCTCCTCCACTGACCTGAATAGCAGTTCCTGCTGCAGTGGGGAGGCAGGGGAGAACAGTCTACTCTGCTTTCAGCCTCTGCTACCGCCTAGGTCGCCTAGTGGTTGCACTAGCTCTGTTGTCACCCCACCTTTAATAATTCTGATCCAAGCCATATGCATACTTCGTGAAGTTACTGAGTTACAGTACATAATTATTAAATCACATAATGTCACTGAAATGGGCCAAATTTAACCTAATGGTGATGTGAAGATTTTGAAAGCTACTGGTATTATTTGATGAGATCATTCAAAATATTATGGACCATGAGAGAAAGGAGAAAGCAATGTGACATGAAATGTGGAAAATTATAGTAAATGGAACATACTGTAATATAAGCTTTTGCTAAAAAAAATGTTGTTTGCAATCACTCTTTATTTCTATTTTTTTTAATTGAACCTTAAGTTATATGTTGTGTATGCAGACTGAATGATTTACTGTGAGTTAATGTATGCTAAACAAAATAACCACATATGTTTCTGAATAAGGAGTACTGCTTTTGTCCTTGTGCCTCTTGGCAATTTAAACCCAAATGCTTAATAGGTCTCCAATATATACAAAATATACTGTACGCTTGAGGTCTTTTCCAAATTAAAGAGGAAATCTAAACCAGTTTTTCTTCATTTTTTAAATAAAAGATTGAGGATTAAAACCTCATTAATTTCAGCTCTAGGGACCCCTGCTCCCGGAGATACATACCACCGTAGTGGGTGCTGGTAGCCACTCTAGGGTTCACATTATGGCTGCATTTCAACGGTTCCGGTCCCTGTGGGCCAATAGGAAGCTGTGACGTCATCCAGTGCGGCGTCTTATTGGCCCATGTGACCAGGGTCTTTAACCTGCAGAGAGATACCAGCTCCCCCTTTGGAGGTAAGTATCTCTGGAAGCAGGGGGTCCCCAGAGCTGAATGTAATGAGGTTCAGCTCCGGAGATCCCCTGCTTCGAATGTATTTAAAAAAAACAGCTTGGATTGTTCATTTAACATGAGTATCAATAGGAAATATTTAAATCTCATCCTGTTGACAATCAGACCATGGGAAGACAGAATGTCCAAAAAGTTTATATTTTTTAGGAATTTGCCTAAAAATCTTGTTCTCTATAAGGGTTCATGAGTACCTGCTCGTATGGCAAATATTCTGAGTAAGGGGCACTAAGACTTTGCTTTCAAATCCACAGCTGCATTCATTCTGAGCCACTTCAGTCTACATCTGCCTGGCCCCAAAGGCGGGACGCCTGACGGGTTCCCCAAGAGCTGCTTCCCTCAGCACATAACAGCGTGCTGAGGCTTACTGCTGTGGTTTGTCAGCCCCACCATCTGGAATGCTAATGCCCTGGAGGAGAAAATGATTCTGAAATCACAGCTGCATTAATTCTGAACCCCTTCAGTCTACATCTGCGTCGCCCCAAAGATGCACAGCCTTTGGCGCAGCAGAAGGGCAGCCAAAGGGTGTAAGCCGTTTGCTGCCATTCGTTGATGTTTGTTGCTGTATTTCAATCTGAAACTTTCCAACCCTTTTATCCCCTGCACTTGATTTTCCAACTCTAAATGTCCATGAAATAGTTGTGAATTGACTGTATATCCCTGTTCATTTAATGTAACCATGTATTTGTTATAACTCTGTTCCTAGTACATACTTGAAAACGAAAGGTAACTTTCAATGTATTACTTCCTGGTAAAACATTTTATAAATAAATAAGGCAAGAAAACAAAACTTATATTTCGTATGCTGCAGTCCACAAAGACTTTAATTTTGTTCGAGCCAAAAAGCATAAATAATTCTTCATGGAAACAGTCTATAGTTGTTGGCTTCAGTGGAAATTGGTGGAAGTAATAGAACAAGCCGCAATCTATGATAAATGAATGTCATTAGCTCAGGGGGAAGGGTTACAATCTAGCAACATCTAATCTAAACTGCAAATCAGGAGAAGGGAAAAAGTGTGCAAGGACAAAGATAACAGTAGATGATAACAATTCTTTCCTTTTGCCAACATGAAAATAAGAGAAATAGGTCATAACTCACTTGATGCATCTATAGCTACATCTTATTATACCATAGCAGCAAATAGTAAGTTAAACATTATTGAACTACAACTCACGAACTAACATGACATAAATCCAAAGTTATTCCGGTGAATACCTCTTAGTAAACAAAAATCTGAACTAAAAATGTGTAAAATATGATAAGCTTGTCAAATATACTGTAGAACATACAGGTAAAAAAAAATATTGGTTTTGTATGTAAACCCCCCCCCCCCCCCCCTATCGCAGATGGGGACCATGTGGGGAAATCTACACTTATGTTACCTGGTGTGGTGCGTTACCTGATAGGCTCACAGAAGACCTGAACCTCTGCCACTGGGAGCCTGGGGTTACCTGATTCGTCGTACACAGCGCCTCCACCTGTAAGGGTTCCCACCTGAGTGGGATGGTCCTCTTACAGGAACCACAATAATAAGACACGCACACAGTGTATGCTAATAACTGTTTACTATTGCCTATACTAATAACTTCGGTACCTGTACCACACAGAATAATGCATATAGCCGTACACATAGAAGTGCACCGGGTGCACACATCAACATAAGTATTCCCCAGAGTACCTTATGTCCAAACCCACCCACGTGTGATGGAGATAGCGCTATCCCTGGACGTGTTGGTGCACTATTTATAGATACCTGCCCGGGGCTCCAGCCCGCGGGTACCGCTATACAACCGGTATGGATCCGTCTGATCCGACGTGATGTCCTCCTACGCGTGGGGTGACTTCCAGCGTGGATAATATCACCACAGCTCCACACCGTCTGTACCTTGACGGGGATCCGCCTGTAGCCGGCAGGCCACAGTCACTGCTTGGCTGGGCCTCCACGAAGATAGTCTCTATGTAACTGAGGGGTCTGAGCCCAGACCCAGCAATCAGGCTGCTCGACACTGAGGGTGTCCTAACTTAACCAAATAGCTAAAGGGGCAAATCTCCTTACGTAGGGCCTGTCCCTGAAGCAACCACAAACTGGGGAATGGTAACTTATCTGGGACCTCTGGGGGTAACTAGGCCTAGTGCTAGGGGCTACTGCTCCCTGCACACACACACCCTAACTCCCCCAGCTCCCAGCTCCAACTGCTAACTCTTTTTAAAAGCTGTCTAAACTGTCATCTCTCACAGCTTCACTGGTTGCCTAGCAACATGTAACTGCAGCCTCTCTTACTTGTCCCTATTCAGAACTGCCAGCGCAGGCTCCCTTGCAGTGAAAATGCCTTAATTGCAAATGCAGCCGCCCTATTGACTAAGCCGCAGCATGTGACAATCCCCTGAGGGATACGGGGGCTATATGTAGAAATGTTATACTGATTTTTTTTTATACCTGGCCAAACCAAGCTTCAAACATAGCTGAAAGGCAAACCATACAGTCACAGTCTCTATGGAAGATGTGTTCATGTTCCTTTCTCAAATGAAAATAACTAAAATAAATTAGACCTTATGTAAAGAACTAAATTAAATTAGACCTTATGTTCAACAACACGTAGCTGCCTAGAACGGCGTTCCTCATTCTCGTGTAAGTGTAAAGAGCTGATACAGGACGAAATATATAAAAAGTCTCCCGGATGCAAAACTAATGCAAAAAAACACCTCACTAATCCAGAAAAATTGTTCCCATTAATAGAGGAGGCTATAAAAATGTCAGGTGTGCATCCCCGTATGGGAGTAGAAACTGTTAGAAGTTTTTCTTTAATAATATACTGTATGTAAACCTCCTTGCCCGGTTCTTAATGAGTTTATATCAGGTGACTATGTACATGGCTTTGTTCAGTCTCTCCTACCTTGTCAGGGTGCTGGATTCTCGCAGGCTGGGTGTAGATATTCTGATGGAATAATGAAGGGCACCATGAACTTTTATAGTGCAAACAGGAGCTTTATTGACAGGCGTGCACAATGCTCCTCACACATTGGCATTATCCACACTAGAGATAATTCTGGGTTCTTCACAGTATTTGTATTATGTACTGAAAATCTTCCTTACTTTGCACCCACTCTTAATGCTCTTGGTAGGTATTTAAGCTTGTTGCTGTTACTAGGGTTGCCAGATGGCTTGTCCAAAAATACTGGACTCAATGGTGAAAAATGCAGCGCGCTCAAAGTCGGTGGGAGGTATGATATTTAGAAATTCTCAGACCATTACATAATTTTTTCTAAGTTTCACTCCCAGTTTGCACCAATTTGTACTATTTCATATTCTATTTCGTAAATAATTCTGGGGAGGGTTTGGGGGATTTAGCGCCCTCACAGTCTTTGTTATGAAATAGAATATGAAATAGTGCAAATTGGTGCAAACTGGGAGTGAAATGTAGAAAAAATGACATAATGGTCAGATCATTTATAAATAACATACCTGCATTAATACATGGTGAGCTATACTGATCTTAATGCTTCTCTCCCACTACTTCCAAGATTGTTGCAATCTCCCTCATCCACCCTCTCACCCCTCCCTCATCCTCTCATCTCCCTCATCCTCACCCTCTCCCTCATCCTCACCACCTCATCCTCACCCCTCCTCCCTCATCCTCAGCCCCCTCATACTCTCACCCCTCCTCAATCTCTCACTACCACTCATCCTCATCTCACACCCCCCTCATCCTCCTTTCACACCACCACCACCCTCCTTTCTACCACAACCCCCCTCCTCCTTCTTCCTCACCACCACCCTCCTCCTTCTTCCTCACCACCCTCCTCCTCCCTCACCACCACCCCTCCTCCTCCTCACCACCACCCCCTCCTTCCTCCTCATTACCACCCTCTTCTTCTTCTTCTTCTTCCTCCTCCCTCATCCTCTCCCCTCCTGGTATCTCAACTTACTTGTGGAGGTCCTCCTGGCAGACAGGGACACAGTGGAGCTCTTCTCTTCTCTCCCACATGTAAAGCTGGAATGAAACTATATGGTTGCCATGGTAACGTGACATCAATTGACAATACGGGTTACGTGACATCACACGATCCCGTGGCGTCATTTGACGCTGCACCGAGGTAAGGGGGGCGTGACATCGGAGGAGAGCAGGCAGGGGGGCGCAGCAAGAAAAGTTTGCGCACCCCTGCTCTAGGCATCTAGCAGGCACTCCACAACATACAAAAATAAAGTACCTCTAATTGGAATGGAGACTCCATTTACTCAATGCTTGATTCTAGTTTTGTAGATCAATACAGTGTACTGCAGTTTTCTTAGCAGGACTGCCAACAAATCTTGGGCAGAGGAGAAATTTAAGGTGCAGACCCCCTTCCTTAATTCCCACAATTCCCACCCCATGGCGTACTGTTGGTCCCTGAGGGGGGTGGGGGGAAGGAGAGAGAGAGAGGGGGATGAGAGAGAGGGGGGGTGAGGGGGGGTGAGAGAGCGGGGGGGATGAGAGAGCTGGGGGGAGAGAGGGTGGGAGGCAGAGAAGAGAGGGGCAGGGGAAGAGGGAAGAGAGAGGGGGAAGAGAGAGGGGACAGAAGAAGGTGAGAAGAGGGGGAGGAGGGGAGGAGGGGAGAAGAGGAGGGATGGAGGATGGATGGAGGAGAGAGAGAAAGTAGGGGAGGGGAAAAACAGAAAGAGAGAGGGTTAGAGGGGAAGAAAAAGAGAGCGGGGGACAAAGAGGGGGAGGAAGGGGAGAGAGAGAGGGGGCAGGAAGGGAGAAAGAGGAGGGGGGAGAGAGAAATCTGGGGAAGAGAGAAACAGGGAGATAGGAAGAGACAAGCCGAGTGTACCACTACGTACTTGCTGCACTGGTGGATTGCGGGGGCCTACTAGAGGCCTGTGGAGGGGGCCTGCAGATATGCCTGCTGGAGGGTGCCATGGAGGTGCCTATCAGGGGAGCCCCCCTTCCACCAGCTTATAGCATGCTGCCTCAGAAATGCACCTCAAAGGACACTTTCCAGGAGGCCTCCCTTGCAGGGTTTGCCAGCAGGTGGCCCAGGCCCCTTTACTCACTGGAGTTGCAGCTGTACCCCGCTGTAGCCGGCCTTGATTCTCAGTTTCCACAGGACACACTTGGTCATTTTAATAGACTTTACAACAAAACTAAAATTCAAAATGCAACTTCCAAATGACAAAGTACAGTTGTGAAAAAGAAAGTACACCCTCTTTGAATTCTATGATTTTACATATCAGGACATAATAACAATAATAAGTTCCTTAGCAGGTCTTAAAATTAGGTAAATACAACCTCAGATGAACACATGACATATTACACCGTGTCATGATTTATTTAACAAAAATATTGCCAACATGGAGAAGCCATGTGTGAAAAACTAAGTACACCTTATGATTCAATAGCTTGTAGAACCACCTTTAGCAGCAATAACTTGAAGTAATCATTTTCTGTATGACTTTATCAGTTTCTCACATCGTTGTGGAGGAATTTTGGCCCACTCTTCTTTACAACATTGCTTAGTTCATTGAGGTTTGTGGACATTTGTTTATGCACAGCTCTCTTAAGGTCCAGCCACAGCATTTCAATCGGGTTGAGGTCTGGACTTTGCAACACCTTGATTCTTTTCTTTTTCAGCCATTCTGTTGTTGATTTGCTGGTGTACTTGGGATCATTGTCCTGTTGCATGACCCAATTTGGGCCAAGCTTTAGCTGTCTTACAGATGGCCTCACATTTGACTCTAGAATACTTTGGTATACAGAGGAGTTCATGGTCGACTCAATGACTGCAAGGTTCCCAGGTCATGTGGCTGCAAAACAAGCCCAAATCATCACCCCTCCACCATCGTGCTTGACAGTTGGTATGAGGTGTTTGTGCTGATATGCTGTGTTTGGTTTTCGCCAAACGTGGTGCTGTGCATTAAGGGGTGTTTTTCTTCTATGAGGACATCAATATTGCATTTATCCTCTAGTCTATGTCTATGTCCCCCATCTGAGCTCATTTAGCCAGGGACTGACTGTGTCAGAGACGTCAGGTTTGCAGTTATTATTCGCAAGCGCCTTGTGAGACAGTGCGCCGGCGGTGACGTCATCCGGCTGCGATGGGAACAGCTGGTTTGGAATCGGACACGGTGGTGGGTGCGAAGTCGGTGTCTGGAGTGCGGCCAGCGTTCGCAGTAGCCTGCATGGAGATTGAACTTTGTTCATAAACGCTGTTATACTTCAGCCCTCTTGTGAGTAGGGTTCTGATTTTACTTCTCCGGATTTGCAATCATTTATGTGGTGTCCATCCTTTTGGCAAATACAGTGCCATTTTATTATTTTATTAAATATTTCCAGATTCTGAGCCACTTGTTTATTTGTGTGTTATAGAGTTCAGTGTGTTTGTATTTGTCTATTTGTGTATTATAGAGTTCAGTGTGGTTGTATTTGTATGTGAGTGTTAGGTCTACATTTGTGTTTTGTTTTTTATATTTATATTCATTTTTATTTTTATTTAGTGTGGGTAGCTTGTGGGTTGTGAGTGTCTGTTTTGATATACACATTTAGGTGTGTATATATTCATTGTTGTCTAGTCTTTTTTATTATCTCTTATTTTATTTCATTATTTTTATTTGTTCGTTTGTATTTGCCATGATGCAGTTCCAGTCTATCAGTGTTGCACTATAATGTTTTTTATGTTTGTTTCCACATGATATGAGTTATCTATCAAGACTGCTCCGGACAGATTGGACTTTATAGGATTGGACTTCTATTTGGTCAGGATTCACATATTGGTGAGTTTTGTATTTTAACATTAGGCGTCGGATTGTATTGTTTTTCATGCTGTGCATTATTGCCAAACATCTCCACAACATCTCCACAACATCTCCACAGTCTTGTGGTTTGTTCAGATGCAACTTTTGCAAACCTAAGCCGTGCTGCCATGTTCTTTTTACAGAGAAGAGGCTTTCTCCTGGCAACCCTTCCAAACAAACCATACTTGTTCAGTCTTTTTCTAATTGTACTGTCATGAACTTTAACATTTAACATGCTAACTGAGGCCTGTTGTGTCTGAGATGTAACTCTTGGTTTTTTTGCAATTTCTCTGAGCATTGCACGGGCTGACCTTGGGGTGAATTTGCTGGGACGTCCACTCCTGGGAAGATTGGCAACTGTCTTGAATGTTTTCCACTTTTGAATAATCTTCCTCACTGTAGAATGATGGACTTTAAATTGTTTGGAAATGGCCTTATAACCATTCCCAGATTGATGGGCAGCAACAATTGCTTCTCTAAGATCATTGCTGATGTCTTTCCTTCCTGAATTCTCCAGACCAGCAAACTGGTAAAACTTTGGCTTTTATAGAGGTGGTCACACTTGCTGATGATCAATTAATCAAGGGCATTTGATTAACAGCACCTGTCTGCTACTTAGCATCTTAATTCCTATGGAAGCAGTAAAGGTGTACTGCATTTTTCACACATAGCTTCTCCATTTTGGCTTTATTTTTGTGAAATAAATCATGACACAGTGTAATATGTCATGTGTTGTTGTTTATCTGAGGTTGTATTTACCAAATTTTAAAACCTGCTAAAGAACAGATGATTGTTATAATGTCCTGATATGTAAAACCACAGAATTCAAAGAGGGTGTACTTTCTTTTTCACACAACTGTATATAGATAAATACTTATGTGTTTGTCTTCTCATAAGTATGGGTCAATTAGTTCATTTTTTTTTATAGTTTAACTAAATGACCCATACTTATGAGCAGACAAACAGATAAGTATTTAACTATATACTTTATCATTTGGATGTAGCATTGGGGATTTTTGTTTTTTTGTTGTATAGAGAACAATTGGTCAAACTCAATGGCAGTCCTGACACAAATATATACATATGGTGAGTGTTGGGTTCGGGGTTGTAGGGATTGTGTGTGTAATTAAAAAAAAAAAAAACACAAGAAAGTGTAATGATATAACCGTGGCATCATATGCAATAACGTTTACAATATTTTTCAATGACCCTTTGACATGGAGAAATTCATCATTGTCTTATTTCAGATTTGCGCTTGCACACGAATACTGCTACGTTAATCAACCTAAATATATTCATGTCTTTTTTTTAGGAAAGGTAAAAAAATATTAGCATGTTTTTAAAAGAATCTGTCCATGGAGTCAATTCATTAAACTGCGATAGTGCCGATTGGGGGAACTATTGAACGGAAACTCCCAGTGACTGGAACTGGAATTTCCGTCCGATACTGCCCTGATGAGCACAATCACAGTTTATTTAACGAATAACCTCCTTTTCTTTGAACCCAGTTTCTCAAATTCAACAATAGTACTGTTAATTGTTAAATAAAAGGCACCATCTAGTGGCTGGAAGAATTAAAGCAGCAGTTCAGGTTTTCTGCAAAACAAATATATGATCACCTGCGCTTCATCCATGTAAGGAGCAGGCAGCTAGGCGAAAAAATTGGCCATACAATAGTGAAAAATGGAAAGTGAATCCCTGCGCTTCTGCCTAATGGGTTAATGCTTGGACATTTTAACCCCATTTGGGGCATTTTCACATATCATTAGTTGCAGTCAGTGTAGGGACCTGCCTATGAGACTTAGCTTGGCGTTTGGTGGCAGGCTTAGGCATTATTTGATCAAAGGATGTAACTAAAAGTCTCCTTTATCTCATAGATTTGCACATCATGTATATATATTTATTTCACATATATTGTTAACCCATTAGGCAGAAGCGCAGGGATTCACTTTCCAGTTCAGGTTTTCTGAAATGTAATAATAACTTTGTAACCTTCCTTTCCTGGCTGCCTGAGGAGGTTACATCAGTGCAGTGGTGTAGCAGGCATCCTTATTCATTTGCCTTGTTTCAGGAGCCGTCAGTGGTCTGCTGGGCAGTGTAAAAGATGGGCGCCAGGAGTTTTTGTAGTGCAACCTCAATTATTATTAATGTTCCCAGTCTTGGGAACACTGCTGTTACAAGGCATATTGATTGACATAGTTGCATTTATTTTCATATTAGGAACAAGGTAGTCAAGCACACCAAAAGTAACTCAATCAAAAGGTGCTTTAATGACTAAAAACAGTCATAACAGCATCCCAATTTGCTATACCTAGTTGTGTTGTTATATGCACTTATTTTCATCCATGCTGATATTTATACTTATACTGTCCTCCCTGAGTGCCCACTCTTAACACACACATGGGAGGTGCATCTTCTGGTTACTTCAGTACTACTTGGTGAGTCTGACCGCCCCTTCTTATCAACATCCTTGCAGTCCCTTTTACTGTGGTCTCCTGCTGAGATCCTGGCCTGTTCTGTAGAACATTACTATTACTTCCCTGCTCCTGCTTTAAAACTGCCACTTCCTCGGAAAGTACGGAACACTGTGGATGGAGATCTGCTTGTAGGGTTGATCCCCAGACGTCCTTGTGGCACTTTTGCTTGGCCCACTTATGCATGTCTTCATTCCCTTTTCTTGGGACATGCACTTACTGAATATGCCATACTAAGGGCTCGTTACTAATGGGGCACTGTCCCTGACTGAAATACAATAAAAGGGGGCCTGACTTAAACTTAATCTTTGGGGTACATATTCTTTACCTCTAAGCTCAGAAGCTTATCTTCTGCTACCATGCCGGAACTCCCACCTGAATCATCTGACCCTCTCCTATATTCCTCTGATGACACAGCACTGTTGCGTCACCACTTGATGGAGCCCAGCCTCTATTCTCATCAGTTAACTCCTAGTGTGCTTTTAGTAGCTTACACCAGGAGGGGGTGAGGGCGACATTCTCCCCTATCTAAACCCAATGTTATCCCCAACACTTCTTATATACATGTAACGGGTATTCCACCCCACCCAATCTCATATGTAGTGTGGGTGAGATAGGGGACTAACTGGGCCCTGGGGTGTACCTCTACCCTAGTCCCTAATCCTCCCTATAACTATCTACCTGCACTACGCACAGCCACTTACTTGGTCCGTGCAGCAACCGTGCTGCACAAACACAGTGCCTGCCTGTCAGACCTCACAGCACTAATAGCTGTGACTCTGACAAGACAGCACTCACACTAAGGGACGGCCCCAGTTAGGCTGAGACCATTTGTGGGGTGCCCCTAATTGATCATGTGGGGGTACCTCACTTTTGCGTCCGTGAGCCCCCCCGGGGTGAATCTCTCGGAGAGCACACCCTAAAGCGACAGTTACTGGCTCTCCGCTACTTCCTCCCCCTGGTGGAAGGAGTAGCACAGTGTCTCTGAAGCAGACCTTTACCCGGTCATCCGCGGCAGGGATGCGGTAGACCAGGAGGCCAGGACCTTTCCCGCGGTCCACCACCTGGCGAATGGCACGCTCCTTTTTGGGCGTAAAGGAGGCCAGTCTCCCTGGATCGTCCTTTACACAGTCCTTGTCCCTACGGACTTGTGAGGCTTCCACTGAGAAGCGAGCACTGGGAAATGTCTCGGTTTCACCTGGCAGGGGGGAAAAAGTAGACACCTTACCCCTGCGGTGAATCACGGGGGCCAACAGGTCCTCGGGGACGCTGTCAGTTCCCACCTTGGTGGTATCGGGACCTGCCCCTGGCACTTCTGGGGCAGTCCACTTACGCGCTGAAAACTCGGGAGCGTTGGATCCCAGTCCTGGGACCACTTGTGTCGGAGCACACGGGCTCACACTCCGCTCAGGAACCATAGCTTTGGCCTTCTTCACGGCCACCTCCATCGGAGTCTGTGAGGAACAAGGGGGTTCCTTACCACTCGGCTGGCTGACGATGGGCTTCCCTTCTTCCGGAAGGATCGGCGGTAGACACTGGTCCACTCTCTCTTCTGGACAGCTACCTTCTAGTGAGGACACCTCCGCCAGGACGCGATGCAGAGGGGAACCCTTCACCCGGGCGACCAGACTTAAGGAGCCATCGTGCTCCGCGGTCACCTGGAGGCTCACCCCCGACACCCCTGGGGCAGTCGACTCACCCTTGTCGGCGTTAGGTACTGGTCCCCATTCTAGGACCGATGGTACCTCTGTAGTAGGTCGGACTGACCATTGTAGGGCACACGGGCCCACAGCAGGGTCCGCAACATCGGAAGACACCTCTTCCAGGGTACACGGAACCACAGCAGACTCTGTATCCTCTGCATTACCGCTGGGGTGGTTCGCCGGTAGGCGCATCGCCACCGATGGGACTTCCACCTTTTCCCCAGAAGATATCATGATGGTATCCTCCGCAAGGTAGTCACCAGATTCTCCTGAAATGCAGCCATTGGGTGTGGGTACGAAGCTGGCGTGCTCCGGTACCTCCACTGCAGCCGCACTCTTCTCTGCCAAGGGTTCACTTAGCTCCTTAGCTGACTCTGTAGGCTGGGGTACAATAGGCATCAAGAAAATTGCACCGCAACAATCACATTGAGGTTCCCATGCCAGTGCACCTCTAGGACAGTCACAGGTGGGGCTAAAGCACTGCGTACACGGCTCCCCATCCACCTCTGTGATCCTGAAGTCTAGTGGCACTTGGGACATAACGGCTCCCTCGTCATAGGCTTCTTGCAAGCAGGGGCACAGTAGCATAAGGAGATCTATTCCTGGCGCTCGCCAGGGCACATACACATTAGGGTGTATCCCCTGACAGTCGATCTCTTCCTCATGCATCATCTCATCCTCATGCATCATCTCATCCTCAGAGATCAGAGTGTCTATCACAGCGTCCACGTATGGTTGAAGATAACCGTGTTTGCTCCCCCTGGTGGAATCTAAAGGAAGGGCACTTTTTACAAGGGAGTGGTTTTCGCTCTGCTCTGAGTCACTCACATCACAGGGGGGGGGCTCTGATTTTCGCGCCAAACCCGGACAGAATGTTGCGACATCTTTCTGTGCAGGCTTGCAGTCAGCAGCACGTGCGCTCTCCTGATTTGGCGGGAGACGCCATTTTGCTGGGTCGGCATAGACTAGGGGGTACCCTTCTGAGGGGCCCCCGGGCATGAACAGCGCGGATGGTGCCTCTGCCAGGCATATATCCTCAGTGTGGGTCACTACAAACAGAATGGTTTTCCATGTGGACGTGGGATCTTGTTCCTCCTCTAAGACACATGCCCACGGCCACCCAGGAATTTTACACATACCCTCCCGGACCTTCATTGCGGGTATACTAGCGTGTATGCCTCCTACCGCCACTACCTGGCCAGGCTCCATATACTGCCGCAAAGCCCAGGCAAGGACCTCGTCTCCGGACTTTACAAACATAGCGACAAAAATAGGAACGGGACAATTTAGAAAAAAATGGACAGGGCACCCCAGGTGTATCTCAGCAGCGCCTCCAAAAGTAACGGGTATTCCACCCCACCCAATCTCATATGTAGTGTGGGTGAGCTAGGGTTCTCCCTGCGCATGCGCGACTCTGCCCTGTCTCTCGCAGCCTCCCTGCGCATGCGCGAGCTAACTGGGCCGCCGGGGACTCACTGCGCATGCGCGAGTTGAAGCGCAATGGCGGCGCCCTATCCGCCCGGCTCCGGGAGCGCCGGGAGCCCTGAGATGCGCGTGCGGCCTTGGCAACCGGCCGCACGCGTCCCCGGCAACCCCCGAGCCGGGACCTGACCGCCCTCTCCCCTGCCACTGCCGAACGGAGCCGCCATTGGACGCGGCGGCCCCCGCGATCGGCAGTCAGGTGAGGGGGGTGCGGTAGCGCTGGGGAGACCTGGCTACATACAGCATACAATAATAAATATTTGAACAGTCAGAGGTCGCTGACTTATAAATGCATCCTAACAGGGGCGTAGGGTCAGCCCTGCTAACCATCTCTCTCTTCTCCCCCAGCTACGTGGCGGCAGGCCACCAGAGTGAAGCAGAGGAGCAGTCGGCAGAGAGGAGCAGTCGGCAGAGGAGATAGGAGTTGCACAGAGGCAGAGCAGGACAGTCGGGGAGGAGCATGCCCCAGCGGTCCGACATGGAAGATTTTCTTACTTCTGGTATATATGCTGCTACAGCGAGCTCCTTCCTGGCCGTCATGCTCTTCCTTCGTACAACTCCTAACTCCTCTGCCGGGTACTCCTCTGCTTCACTCTGGCACCTTGGTGACCACGGATTTCCAGGTACTTTCATGATAAAAGATTTATATATGATATGGAAACTCTAACACAGAAAGGCAGCGCATGTTACCAACACTCCACTTGTAAATCACTGCGTAACGTACTCACTACAAGTGTGAGGAGAGGGCAATGCAGTGCCACAGTGAGACAGGAGATGCACTGACAAAAACAGGAAGGCCAGCACATCATACAAAATGACACAACATATAGTGCAATACCTCAGTGCTTATCTGCTCATGAAAAAGGGTGGCCAAAAGGTTATAAGCCTGCAGCCACTTCACAGCATGCCCAATCTGCACGCCCTAACACTACCTGGCACAATTCTCATGTACCTCTCTTTTCTGCTGGAGGGAGACAGAAAGGAGGTGCACTGAGTTTCACGATGTAGGTATAGAAAACTCCCACAGAAAATGAGGGCAGTTAGGGGTGTGCAAAAATAGAAAAAAAAAATCGATTTATTTCTAAACATTACGATAGCCCCCAAAAAGTTAAAATCAATTGAAACAAACATTATCAGATGAAGAATGTCCTAATTAATGTAAATAACAGTAAAGTACACAGAATATTACCAGGAGGCCATAGATCGAGAGGGTAGTCACTTGAATGCCATCAGGAAATGTGTGCTAATGTACCTGGGTACAAAATACAATGAAATAGCATCAAAAAGAAAATAAACAGTAACCAAAAAAATGGACTAAAGAAATCAGTGATACTAAATAACCCTGGGTATGGGAGGAATAAGTGCCATAGAGGCTACGTATAAAGAGTAAAAGGGAGACATGGGCAAAAAGTAAGAATAGGGCAACAATGGAGTAGCAACTAAATTAATGTGATGTATACTACATTATGATTACATTATAAAGAACTGCTTTAAGTATAGTATGCATGTGTGAAAGCGTAAATGTGTGTGCATGAATACAAAAGTGTGCATGTGTGAATGGACGTAAAAGTGCTCATGCGTCAATGCATTTACAGTACGTGCTATGGCACACATACAGTATGCGTGTCATTGGGAATTACAGTTAGATTACCTTTACCTTGAGTATAAACCTTGTCAACCGGGTGGCGGTGACCCAATGTTGATGCCAGGGGTGTACTGTGTGTAGCTGCTCGAGTTGATCATGTAGTTGGGATGCAGGTTCATCTCGCTGTCGGAGTTGTTTGGTCCCTGCTGATAATGATATTGGGACAGGGAGCCAGACAGAGACATATAATCAGGTTGAGGCTGGTACTCAGGTTGGGGCAAGTAGCTGGGATGTACAGGTTTGTTTTTTGGGTTTCAGTGTTGGTTGGTCTGTACTGGTAATGATATTGATATTGAGGCAGGCACTCAGGCTGGAGATAAGCGGTTGGTGGCACATTGAGGGAACCGACTTGGGAAGTTCGATTATTCAATCTGTTGGTCGCGATCTTTCTCCTTCGGAAGTTGCCATGATGAAATACCAACCCAAGATGGGTGCAGCGACCAGCAGCCTCCTTTCTTGCCTGGAGGCTGAGGTGTTCTAATAAAGCAATCATTCAAACTTAAGTTGTGTCTTACAGAATTCTTCCACCCTTGCTGGTTTGGTGAATTTTTGAAGCATTCATTCTTGTCAATGATATACTCATAGATCTCAGACAGAGTTGCCTTTTTATCAATTGCAGAATATATCATATATGCATAGCTATAAGTTGGTCTTTTGTCACACAGTGATGCCCTCATGTGCCATACAGTACCAGAAATGAAGTTAATGTTAAATACATAGTTGTTTTTAATAAAATGTAAAACCAGCATTAGATACAGTATTGATAGTACAAGGTAATTTAAGAAAGAAACATACATACATGTTATCTTTTAGACACCTGCTTTCAGACATTGAGCTGCACTGTTCAGTACGGTAGCATTCAGAGCCCCCATAGGCAAAGACATTCAGTTTGTCATCTGGCGAACACACACTGAACTGCAACCACACAAATAATAATTCGTCTGACCACAAAATAAATTCCGATGGAGCAGGAACGGCACGCGGAGATGCACGACTTGCTTCAAGGAATGCTAATGAATAATCCATGGAGGCTTGATAGGACCAAGATGCTTCATATGTATAACAGAATCAGTAGGTCTCAAGCTAAGGTGTTGCCAAAGCATACGAGACCAGCATGATCAGAATCAAATAAAGTCTACTAATGTGTTTGTTTGACAGGACAAAGGCAGGCAGAATTTTGAAGGTTTGACCTGTGCATAAAGAGGTTTAAGCGTTTGATGTTTCCCAAAGCACACTCTTCAGGAGATGTTTGCATAACCTCTTTAGAGTTCAATTAAGGTGCAATACAAAATTCACTTAAAACATTTTAATGCTGCACCTTCATGAAAAAAAGCACTTGATTGCTTATACAGTACATATCTTTAATACAAAAACTACAATGGCCAATTCTTTATCACAACCGTTTTTTTTAGATTTATAGGCATATCAAATAATAATTTGTTCCAGGCTGTACAGATATAACCCACCAGCTTCACCAGAGCCACAGAAAAAATCTTTATTTATCAACAGCTCGGGGGAGGTTAGAAAGTCTACACCTGTTCTCCACATTCAATTACTGCAATAGTATCCCACAAGTACTGTAATCTGCTGATATCAGGTGGGCAAATTGTTAGCCCACATTTATGTACAACATGAATGTGGCTTTTTTGTATTTTTTAATATTTGCTAATTCGTTGGTGTCCAAAACAAGTCAGAATAGATTTATTTATTTATCCACAAATGATTAAACATTAAATATCCCTGTGTGAAAAAGTGTGTGAACCTTTTGATTCAGTACCACTTGAGCAGTAATAACTTCAACTACTGTACTGTATGCGTTTCCTCTCACATCAGTTTTGAGGAATTTTGGCCCATTCCTCCTTACAGAAGTGCTGTGATTGGTTGTGGTCCTGTCTACCATGATTTCCTATGGCAGTGGGAATCTATGTAAGAGGAACTCGATGAGAGTTTCAGTTTTCAGTCTGATTCTAGCGTGGAAGTGGACTAAGCGGTGTGCTCCGAGGCTGTGCCAGAGATTCCTGAAAGTGAGCATGTGAGCCTAACTGAGCAGGAGATTTTAACATGCTTCTGTGTTGTTGTACTGTGAGTTGGCGGGGAAGCAGAGAGAAGGACTGTTGAGCGGGGAATTTGAAAGTGCTCAGAAAGTCTTGCACCACAGAGGTCTGGACGGTCCCTACCCCCACAGGAGTGGAAGAAAACACTGGATAATCTTTGGAAGTGGCACTTGGCCCCTAAATAACTAGGATTCTCCCCCCATTTTCCTGTTTTGGTGAAAAAAGAAAACCTGTCGCCAAATGTTCAAATGGAATGTCCTGTGATCTCCAAAGAATCTGCACGAGTGCTTAACAGGCCATGAAACGAGAAAAGAAAAAACAAACTTACGACAAGCAGCGTGATAATGTCAGGAATCCGCTCCGCGGGTTACTGGTTACCTTACCTTTCCAGACCGTTGCAGTTCTTGAAACAACTCTCCTGATGTTTTTTCTGCAGCCTGATTCACTCACCCAAGCTATACAACCCTCCCTCTGGTATCTACTGCAGCTTGCAGCCTATTATCAACCTAGACTTGGCAATTCATTCATGGCATCAATACTTCACCCCCCGATGGGGATTGGCCTTCTGGCCTTTGTATCCTTCCATAATGCTCCTTCGAGCATAGTCCTACCGGATTCACCAACTGTTTCTGCCACAAGCCTTGCTTCTAGCTCCTGTGCTGAGCGAGGGTTTTCCCTTGCTGTCCTTCGCTCCTGTTTCCCTTGTCTGAAATCGGAGCTTTCCCTGTGCGTCCTTCATCCTCCTGGATTCCGGCACTGAGCGGAGGTTTTCACCCCTGCGTCCCTTCAGCCTCCTGGATTCCGCCTAGAAGCGATGTTTCATCACCGCCTCGTCCTTCAGTCTTCTCTGATTCCTACACTGAACGGACCTCTCCCTGTGTCTATACAGCTCTGTCTGGAATCTCCTGGGGCATACAATACTTCTTTTCCACAATCTAGAACGGGCCTTGTCCTGGTTCCTTTGCCTGCTAAGAGTATTGCCCTAGCCCGCTCAGGACTCTTGCGTGTTGCCTGGTTTAAAAAGACCCGTGGGCACTAGGGCGTTGGTAAGATCTGTCCATTTCTTCACCGCCTGTCGAGACCAGTACCATGGCCATGGTCGCCGCGCACATCTCCACGCAGACCGCCCACCCCTGCTCGCGTCCCATTAAGCCGAAGGCGGGGTTCTCCTTGCTCTCTCCTGTTTGCCGAACATGCCTGCTTAGGACAATTGTGTACATTCTGACGTCTCTCCAGATCCTGACCTTTTCCGCGCTTGTACAACACGATGCTGTCTTTCAATCCAGACCTGCTACTACGCAAGAACCGCTCTGGCGGATCAGCCGGTTTCTAATGTCGGTGCTTCTTACACACACCTACCATCAGCCCGCGTGTCCGACCCAGTTGTGGCGAGCACAACCGTGACAGATACAGTCGGGGGAGAAAGGGGGGAAAGGAGGAAAGAGGAAAGGGGGAAGGAGAACGAGGTAGGGGAGGGAAATTGTGGTAGGTAGGGTATGGAATGAAGGGCCGAGAGAAAAGAAGCGAAAAGATTTAAAACGGGGTGAGCGGGCCTAAGGGGACGGAGGGACCAGGAAGCTTGGAAGAGCAAGAAGGGATAATAGGGGGAAGGCGAAATACTGACGATGAATAAAAGAAGGTGAGTCACGAAGGTAAAGGTTGTGGAGGAAGGCAAGGACGGATGAGGCGAGGGAGGGGAGGGAGGGAGAGGAGAGATGGATACGGGGCAAATAGAGAGATGAGACGAGAAAATGCAGCGGGGGGGAGGTGGTGTACGGAGAAGAGAGAAATGAGGGGGAGGGAAGACAAGAGGAATTAAAGGTTACGAGGAAAAAAAGCCGAAAAGTAGGCGGGGAAAGGGAGAGGGAGGGAAGGAGAAGGGCAAGCGGGGGGGAAGGGGGGTAACCATAACGACGAGAACTAGGAACAGATATAAAGATAAGGACACGGACGTAGGGGGGTTCTAAATGCAGATTCGTAAAAGTTCAACGCAATAAATCAATCGGAAAATGGAGGGGTAAATAACCAAGGGCGGAACTACTGAAAAGGAGGAAATACAAAGGGGGGAACGAGAGAAGGGTGAGGGTGGGACAGCCCCACAAACTCGGACCGTCCTGTGGTGAGGGTTGGTAGTTTCTGTCTGAACTCTGTCCGGCCCGCAGACCAGTCCCAGTACCTATGCGAAATACTACCTCAAATGGGAGATCCGTTATGTTTGAAGGTTTAACCCCTTTGCAAAAAAAATGCCGTAAAGATCTCTTTTTGAATGAAGGCTTATCGCCTCAAGTACTTAAACAAGCTTCTGGCCGCTAGTATTCTCTTCCCTGATCCCTTGTCCTGGGGATAATGTGAATCCTGTGAAACTGGCCACCGCCTGTAATACACTCATGCCCTGGCCTTATCATTGGACATTTACGTAGTACCAGAGGATCCTCTCCCATGTTTGCTCACGTACAAAAGATACTCTGCATACTTTCCATAACATTGGACATTTGCATAAGAGAACAGGATTCCCTCCTCGCCAGCTGCGGCTCGCGCTGCGGTCCCGCTCTGCTGCCAGTCCTTGCTAAACTGGAGCATACCTTCCTCTCCAGGAGATGACAAAACTGTCCCACTAGCATTGCTCTCCAACGTAGTTACTACCACAGTCGGTCCTAGCCCTGATTGTTTGCCCGGGTGTCCTGATTCCAATGATATGTCTACTGTAACCCCAACCAACAGGCCTGTGCGCTTTCCCCGTCTGAGAAAGAATCCCTAAGTTCTGTTCCCAGGGTCATTTCTGTTATTAACCCCTGTGGGGCAGTTCTCTGAGTTTCCTTTTGTAATTCCCTGTTCTCTGCCAGCTAAGGTCCCCCCTAGCACCAGAAGAAGATCCCTAGTCTTCCCCAATTCAGAGAGAAGTCTAGCTATGTTTTACTCTCAGTGTATGTTCTGAATTAACCCCTGTAAATTCTTGCTGCCTCCAAGTTAATGCCTTTGTTTTAGCCTCAGAGAATGAGTCCACAAGTTCAGACAGAGCAAGGTTGCATTGAAGGAGTCCCCTAACCTTAAGGATTCCTTAGAAATTCTTTGCTATAAATCCCCTGCTTCAGCTCAAGTTTCCGCAGTTTCACCTCCGGAGACTTCAGCTAAGTTCTGATTCCTGTAAAATGTATTCAGGAGTCAGGGTTTCCCCTAAGCTTAGCCACAGAGTTCCTCCTCCCGGGTATTTCACTGAACCAGTCTGTCGCCCAGAGACGGTGATCCCTGCTTCAGTGCATAGTTCCACATTGTGGAATCTGCAGTCATTTTTGGTTTCCCAGACATTCCTTACCAAATACCTACTTCAGAGACCAGTACAGTTAGGTTTAAACCCCGTGTACTGTCTGGGTGCTTCTCTTCACTAAGTTTTAGGATTAAACGCATACAGTAGTCTATATGTCCTCTCCTGGGGTTCAGTTTGTGTTCCCAGGAGGGTTTGCTGACACACGGCTTTCTCTCAAAAGTGACGCTTTTTCATTTATACTAGTAAGAAGCCTGCACACTGGTTCCCCTCTCCCTGAATTGTGTCTTACTGGCCCGGAGACTCTGAGAGGTATGATTTTCCTTCAGATTCTGAATCTCTTCCTACAATGGTTAGCCTGACTGGGGGCCCCCCTGATTTCTCTGTCCAGGCTAATCCTTCAGGGTTCAGCTATCTGTAGTCACTCCCTTAGTACTGTCTGAGGTCACCATGCATATATTACAAGTCTTAGGGTTTAAATCGAGCTATTTGCTGTCCTGCCTTTGCTGAGACCCAGTCCCCAGTGCTTGTGTCTAAAATGCCCCAGCAAACAGGCTAGCTTACTCTGGGAGGAGATTATAGCTCCTGTCTTAAAGGGTATTTTTCTCACTTCCATCCACAAATCTAGAACCTCGTAATTGTTTCAAGTCACTTATCAATACATCTGATTTTTTCTCTAATCAAACCAGACACCCTTACTATCTGTTAGGAGTCCTGGGATCAGAGATTTTGCACTAGAAAACACACCTATTCCTGTTGTGTCAGGTTAGGCACCCCTGTGGTTAGGCCATTCAGTTTCAGAGAAAACTCCTTGTACTCCTAAGGTGCCTGTCATTAAGAGTTTCATAGTTCATACTGCTGCTTGTTGATTCTCAGGTCTCTGTCACTGAGGTACAGACTTCAGCTCTTGATGTTAGTTTCCCTCCCGCCACTACCCTGGCTCTGCCTTTTTCTCAAGTACGATAGGAAAATTCCAAGATCTATTCCTGATTCACTGACAATACTATCTTCCAATGAAGATTTCCCAGTATTGGAGAGCTCTACTGTTGTTTGCTTATCTGCTCCTGCCAAACCATGTGTTTGGGGCCTCGGATTTTTCAGTTCCCCTGTTATTTCCTCTCAGTTGGAAATACTCTGACGTATCCCAAGATTTCGGTCCCTATCTGGTTTACTACTTGCCTTGTCACCTTCCATACCAATACCGGGAGAAGCTTCCAACCAGCCTATACCCTTACTAACCATTACCTGGGAGCCTTCTAAGGAAAAATATCCTCGCAAATTCCAACATACAGTGGTCAGCCAAGACTTTTTCTGTTACAAAGTCCCTCCTGGTATATTCGATCAACTAGCAGGGCCGCTGATCCTAGATTCCGATTCCTTTATTAAGGACTGGGCTTTCAGTGGGGGTCCTTCTTCCGTTTCTGCTCTGGACCCTTCTGATTCTTCACAGCCCTGGATTTCCAAGACATTTTGCGAGGCGACCATGTACCAAGGATGTTTCTTTCCATCTATCTCATATCCTAGAACTGTACTCACCAAGAACTGCTCGTTTACGGATGTCCTTTCCACCTAAGGAATTTAGGAACAACTCAATGTCCCCAAGACCCATGATAACCCTGTCTGGGCCGCAGTTTCTCACGGGGGGTGGGAGTACACTAAGGGTTAACCACGAGTCCCTGGACCACACTACTCTAACCCCAATCCTAGACGTTTCAGCAACAATTCCCAGTCCTCCAACTCTATGAGTGTTCATGTTCGCCCGGAGGTCTCACGTGAAGGGGGGATACTGTCAGGAATCCCGCTCCGCGGGTTACTGGTTACCTTACCTTGCAGACCGGTGCAGTTCTGGAACAGCTCCCTGATGTTTGCTGCAGCCTGGATTCACTCACCAAAGCTATACACACCCTCCCTCTGGTATCTACTGCAGCTGTGCAGCCTATTATGCAACCTAGACTTGCATTCATTCATTGGAGCAATACCTTCACACCCCCCGCTGGGGATTGGCCTGCTGGCCTTTATTATTGCCTTCCATAATGCTCCTTGCCGAGCATAGTCCTTACCGGATGTCACCAACTGTTCTGCCACAAGCTCTTGCTTCTACTCCTGTGCTGAAGCGGAGGTTTCCCTTGCGTCCTTCAGCTTCCTGTTCCCCTTGTGCTGAAGCGGCTTTCCCTTGCGTCCTTCAGCCTCCTGGATTCCTGCACTGAAGCGAGGTTTCACACCCTGCGTCCTTCAGCTCACTGGATTCCTGCACTGAAGCGGAGGTTTCATCACCCTGCGTCCTTCAGTCTCCTGGATTCCTACACTGAAGCTGAGCTCTCCCTGTTATCTACAGCTTCTGGTTCCTGGGCCTACTCTTTCCCTAATCTAGAAGCCGTGTCCTGGTTCCTCCGCGCTGCTACAGAGGATTCCCTAGCCCGCTCAGGACTCTTGCGCTGTAGCACTGGTTTAACCGTGCAGCTAGGCGGTGTGTATCTGGTCTATCTTCCACCTCCTGAGACCAGTACCATGGGCCTGGTCGCCGCACGCGCAGAACCCCCCCGCCGCTCATAAGCCGAAGCGGGGTTTCTCCTGACTCCTGTTGCCGAACTCCTGCTTGGAAATGTTTATTTCTGACGTCTCCTATCCTGACCCCGGCTTGTACAACGACGATGCTGTCTTCTCCAATCCAGACCCTGCGAGGTTTAAGGTCGGTGCTTTTACAACCCTACCTCAGCCACGCGGTCCGACCCGAGTTTGTGGCGAGCACAACCGTGACAGATAACAAGCGGTGGTATAACAGTGTCTTCTCGGCACAGGGGAATGTCCTGGCAGAGTGTGCACTCTGCTCCGCCGGTACTCTCGCCCGAAATCCCTTCCGTGGTGCACAAGGAACGTGCCAGTGATGGAGGCAGTCTCTCTGGGGTTCACAGTCCAACAGCATGTGTGGCTGGTTCCCCTTCCTCCTCCTTTCTCACAGCCAGTCAAAGCGCGCCTGCGCGCGAGTGTGCCCGTACTCTTCAATTTCCCACCGACTTCTCCCGTGTTGCACACGCTCTTTGGAACTTCCCGACTTCCTACCATGTTTTTTGGTGAGTGTAAGCTCTCATTGTGATTTGAGATGTTCTTGTGGACTTCGGACAGAATGAATACTCTTTATTGAACTGCTTTGCCCTGTCTGGTGCCATGATCCCGGTGTTAAGTTCTGGTTTCCTGTGGCAGTGCTATATTTCCCTTCTCTGGATCCAGATCCAATTTGAATGGTCCGAGGTAACGTCAGGGTGACGGAGATGTCCAGAGGCTGATTACAAACCTTTCCATACATACCGTTAGCAAGAAAAAATACATTGAACTATTTTCTTCTCTCTGGGTGAGATAAATTTACCTGAGTGGCAGGGAAAGCTAGAAATGCTCACATTAAATTATGTACATTATTTATTGTCATTTGTTTATTGTCCCAATCTTTTATCACATTTCTCACATGAAAATACTTGAAGTAGCGCAATTAAATGTTTCTTCACCAGGATATACCTTTTACCTGACAGACTTGGGATCATAAGTGGCCCCTTATATCCACTACTACCAGCTGGAAGGGTGCTCCAATGTGAGGATTTGCTCTGAAGCTAATATGGCCGAAGGATCAGGATGCTCTTGTCCCAAATAAGATGGCCACCGCAACCAGTCTATGTCTGACTCCGATTGTCTAGACCTGCTACTGCGCTTTAAATGGCAGTCAGTTACTCCCAGCCAATGCCTGTGTAAAGTATTATTATACTGGGTGTGCTTCCTTGTTCTGTGTTTTCCCCTATCCTTGCTATTGATCCTATTTTTACCTCTTCCTGTCTCGATCTTGGAACAGTGACTTGACCATCCCTGCCTTATAATCTGCCTGTCTCGACCCCGGAACCAAACCTGACCATACTTGCCTGCCTGTCTCCCCCCAGAACCGGACATTACTACCCGTGCATTTCTAGGTCTCTGATCCCAGGCCAAGGTCATTGTATCACTCCCTACCTCTGCAGGTTCATTTCCTAATTGGCAGACAGCAATGTTACATCTGATCACTGGTAGCGGTCTCAGGGGGGCCTTCGCCTGATCGCTGTGTCTGCCAACTCTCTAGCAGGTATCACTGGCACAGCAGAGCTTTTCACCGACCGGTGCAACCTCCAGCCAGTGAAATTTCTGGGTCAGATGGGTTTTCGTGTGGGTGGCCCCTGGATGGCCAGCTAGTGGGATATCATGGGCCAAATGTGAAAGCTGAACCCGGTATGCCTTGGTTATGACAAACTGTCTTGTCCCTGTCCATGGTCGGTCTGGAGCCTCATGAGTTTTTTCCCTGTACAAGACCCACTACGCCAAAGGTTTTTTCACTATATTTATTAGGGCACTTCTGTTTTTTAACCAGTTTTAACTGCACTGAAGCATATACATATGTAACCCTCTCTGCCCAGCTTCTAGGGTGTTTACATCAGTGTTTCTATTATTGGCTACTCAGAAGGCATTACCTTATTCAGGGTGCTGGATTCGTGCAGCTGGACTATGAGGAAGCAAAGATGGAAATGATGGGTGCCAGGAACTTTTGTAGTACAAAAAACACTTTTTATTTGTGCCTCCTGTTACTAGGGCTCTTCTCATTCATACACAGTACACAGTAGCATAGATGTTGTCCGTTTCATTCAGCTTGTCTGTACTCTTAAAGGTAAGAACAGACAAACAACAAAAAGACCATACAACGAATAAACAGATAAAATGGCTGAACAAACAGTAAAGCTTATTTATTAAAAATATTTTAAAAGAACATATCGTTTAATAAATTAGCTTTCTGTTTGTTCAGCTGTTTTATTTGTTTATTTGTTATATTGTATTTTTGTTGTTTGTCTGTTTTAGGTTTGTGTTGTATGCTTTGTTTGTTGCTTGTTGTTTATTGTATACAGTATACACTCTGATATTCTTTTGTGTTTAATCCCGCATATCACGAGACGTCCCTCTACAGATCCATTAAGGTTGTTCAAGTGTGCAGGATTGGACTTTCAAACAAAGTTTCCAATATCATCCATTCGATCATTTGGACGTTGATTGAACATTTTCTAAAAGCGCCAGTTCGTATTTGTTGTTTGTAATGTATAATGTCTGTTACGCTCTGTCACTATGGGCCCCTTCTTGAGCCTGGAAAACTTACTATAGATAGGGAATCTACAGGATCCTTGCAATATTGCTAAGCTACAGTACTACCCCAAAAAAGAATACTACCTCAAGAAAATAAATGCTAACCACACATTCCTTAATACATACTGTATGCCTGCGTGCATTTGCAACATGCAAATGGAACTCTTCCCTAATATCTTCCCACTTGCACCGTCAATCAATCTTCGCAGACCAACACAGACATACTGAAAATGGCGCAACTAACATTAATACATAAATGCAGCCTGTTGCAGGTATTTTACAGCGTGAGTTACAATAAAATACAGACATCTTGGCTTTGATACATAGAGCCCGTTAACTGAAAGCCATCCATGCTTGTACCAGAAAATGTAACACTCAGTTATTTCTGTGACATATATTCAGTAATCAAAGGGCCTGCAAAGCATTGTGTTGTTCATTCAAAATTAAGTGACAGACAACACCTATTTGGATTGAATTTTCCTCAATCACATCTTTCACTGCATGAGAAACCTGCATTGAATCACAAAACAATGCTCAGCAGGTGTGTCTGTTTGTGAGCACTTGCTATTATGTTTTTTATACTAGTTCTATTATAGTTAATTGTCTTCCTTCCCCATTGAAATGTGAAAATGAATTAGAAACAATTACTATAACAATAACATTGAAATTGGTGAATATAAAGGTAACACCTCTAAAAAAAAGCTCTCAAAGCTTGATCTGAACAAATTCCATTGTTAACCTTAATTACAAAAATGCTGTTCCCAAAGCCTGGACATGTTCCTTTGTCTGAACTAGAAAAATAGGAATGAAATTGAACAATTCCTACAGTATGGTGCAGAAAGACAAAAAGAGAAATTTCACCCAGTAATAACCTTAATTAAATGGAATCTGAGCAGTAGCATATACAATATACTGTGTGTGTGCTGTGGAAAATTGTTTTAATAGTTTTTTGTGTGTGTGTGCATGTGTGCGTGCGTGCGTGCTTGTGTGTGTGTGTCCACGTAATCTCTGACTACTAAATTCTCTCCCCTAGTATTGTAAATCCTGGTAAGAACAGGCAGTGCTACGGTTAATTCCCTCTCACATGGCCTAGTATGTGAGCCTCATCCTCGGTAAGTTAGTTTGTTTCAGTTTTCAGGTGCCAGCCTGAAAGCCATTGGCGTCGCATCCCTCCTGTGCCACATAATTGTAGCAACTTACAGGCTCATGTCTGGGCTTGTAAATTGCTGGAACCACATGACAGGAGGAGGGTCTAGCTGCAGTTTTGGTTCTGTCCAATCAATTGTGCAGAGTGGCATGGCCCCTTCTCCTGTATAAAAGATGTGGGTGTCCATCAAATTGGGGGAAAGAGTGTTCTGTTCTACCTTGTGTCTAGTTCTTTGTTCCTGCCTTGACCTATGGGGGTAAGGAAATTCCAGACTAGCCTGGGGGCCTCAAGCCTCTGGGCGGCCTTGTTCTGCCCAGGGAAGGGATGGTACCTCTGGGTTGAAATACCTGCAGAGATGGACTTGTTATGTATGCTGTTTCAATAAAACTGTTGCATTGTTACTGGTACCCCAGACTCCTTTTCTGCAACTATGGATGTTTCTGCGGGGATGAACCCCTGTCCATGGCAGGAGCCCTGCAGGTGGAGGCGCTGCACCATCCTAAAAGAGATGCTGTTGTGAAAAGCGTGAATAAAGAAACACATCTGAGGATTATTGCAGAATAACAAATGAGTTTATTTCGCATACATATGCACACATAGAAAGAAGTTTCAAAATAAAACTTCCCCAACGACATATTGGCCCACAAGCCATATTTATACCAAAATACTAAGCCCACGCCCCCTATATGAGGTGGCGTGTGCGTCATTACATAAGCGTATAAGATAAACAAAATATGAATAAGGGAACATTGAGTTAATAACATAACTGTAAGATTCATACTATTATTCAAGCCAGTGACCTTACTCTATATACGTGATATATACGTGATTTCTGGGAAAGGGTGTATTTGACCATGAGAACTTCCCCCTGAATGCAATATCTGCCTGTTATCTATATTTTATTTTCATAACAGTTCTCCCATCTCCAAGGTCTTGTGGTTAGCTGAAAAGCTTATTATCACTTAAAACTGAGAAGCAAAAAAAAAAAATGAGTCCCTTTCAAACTTCCATTCTCATTCCACTTTCATGCAGACAATAAACAAAATGGATGACAATATCAGGCACCTAAGATGGATGCTGACTTAAAATGGTTGCTCAGATCCCAGTGCTGTTTACGTCAGACCCTCCCCCATAATTTACCTTTTTCTCAACTTTGTCAGTTCCCTCCTTTTTTATTCTGAAAACATTGCTTTTGAGAATTAAGGTAATGATGTTAGTCCAGGGACACATATTGTAGTTTGAGGTGCTCCATCATCAGATAATGCTCATTGGTATAACTCAGAGGAAAAGGGTGCTTGCCCTTCTCTGTCATAGTCTCGTATGGCGCTGTGGCCCAAATGTCTTTTGGAGTTGAATAACTGTGATCAGCATCTTCTTTCTTTAAGGGACTGCTGTTTCTGGCATCTGCAAAGAGTGGCATCAGATTGAAAGAGGGGGTAGCACATTTGTGGATCATACCTCTGCAACATGTGACACACACATACATGACAACAAGTAACACCACCACACACACAGCAAAGCATTCATAAGTTTTTGTTCCCAGTGATCTAAGCCATACACCGAACCCCAATGGATGATATTCTGAGTCATTTCCCTTTCTAAGCCTCGTTTGAATCTCTTCTATTTCATCTAGTTCATGCTGCACATTGCCACTCTGATCTTGAATGAAAACACAACATTGTTCTTTAATTATAGCACATACCCCTCCTTTTGAAGCTAAAACATAGTCTAAAGCAATTCTGTGTTGTAAGGCCATAAGCCTAATCTGAACCTGTTCTTGGTTTAATTATGAAATTAAAAACTGCAAAATTAAGGCCACATCCTTCCTGTAAATTGTTATCTGACTGAAAATACATTTTTACACAGGTTTCATTGGTTAGTGGAGACACTTGACCCATAAATTGATTGCTGTTCCTAGTGTGTAATACACCCTTTAAAGAGGCTGGCTTAAAAAATGGGAAAATACAGAAATTATACACATAATGCTAAAAACCTTATTTTATGCAAGCGATCTTTCTTTGAGTAAAGGAAATTCATCTATTTCTATCGTCATATATTTTCAGAATCATCACAACATTCTATTACTGAGAATTGAAGGGGGTTGGTATCTGTGGAAGCGAATGCATGATCATCACCCCTGCACGCATTATATACATCATTCACTCAGAATATCAGAACAGACAATGTCTGCGATGGTCAAAATGGCTAACTTATGATCCTTTCCTTGTGGCTGACACACGCCCCTGGGTGACCCCCTCCTTTCGATGGAGGTGCAACACACTTCTGGATCAAAGTTTTGCTGCACATGACACATACATAGAGAGTGATGAGTACTGCCAAAACACATACAAGAGCATTCACAAGCCACGCTTCCAGGAAACCAATCCACCCATCAAGGCCCAATTGTACATACATCTTAAAATTTCTAACTTAAACACACTCTAAAATAAAAATATTGAGTCTTTGAAAGAAGAAAAGGGAAAATGAATGCTCTGATTAAGACCAGGCCTCAGCCTGCTGTCTTATGTTCCTCGGGGGTTAACGGTTAGGGTGTTTCTTTACCCTTGAAAATGTTAACTTGAAGAGGCTGTGCTTTGGGTGACTTGGGTGGAGCTTTATGTGCGCCACGTGGTTCCAGTAAGAGACCTCTGCCACTTTAATTGCTGTATTCGTGGTTAGTATGGGCCTTTTCATCTGGGATGAAGAGCATGCTTGCGTAGGAAATATTTGACTATTAACCCCGTCTCGAGTAGGTGCACTTTCAACTTTGACCTATGCCTAGAGAGACTCAAAAAATATATTAGTTGCATACCATACTTACTAATTGTTTTATTACCAATAACATGGTCCTTAATTTGTTCCTTTGGACTGCTGATAGTCATGAGTCATCCCATAAGTGTCTCATAGGAGATAATTTATACCTAGGAATAAATTCTTGTATCAATGTGTTTACTCCTGTCTTAGCATCCGCATATAGACAGAGGTATCCCCTATTAATGTTCCTCAAATTAAAACTTAAGTAGCCAATGTGAACCTGACTTTGCTACAATCTAAGTTCCTAACCATTGGTGCCCCAGCCATTGCCAAACTAATTGCTTCCATAGTTAATTATATCCTGTCTGCAGGCCATATCCCTAAAACCTGGAAAACTGCTAGAGTTGTCCCAATCTTCAAAAATGGGGACAAAAAACACTGTCTCAAACTACAAGCCAATCTCTCTTCTCCCAAAACTATCCATAGTCATGGAAAAAATGTGTTCACTCCCAATGAAGCAATTATTTTACCAATACAAATTTCCCTAGCCAATCCCAATCTGGCTTTTACCCAAACACTCAACTGTAACTATTCTGAGAAGAGTTTGAAATGCCTTGTATATACTGTATACCCTGTTCACTTATGTAACTGCTTTTGCAACTATATATCCCCTGTATTTAACCCTATGCACAAGACATACCCAAAAAACCGAGAGGCGACTCCCAATTCACCACTTCCTGGCAAGCCATTCTAGATAACACAGCAATGTTGACAATAACTTATGCTTATGGACACCTTTGGAAAAAATATATGGTTAAAAGTTATAAAATACATCACATATTCAGTTAATAGACAAATGATTTTGTATAGGACTTCACACTAATTTCTTGTAATATAATCTCTTTGCACAGTGCCGAGCACACGGTCAGCTTTATATTTTTATAGACACTCCGCATTTGACTAAAAAAAATAATAATTTTCAAAGCTTGTTCCCGGGCAAAAAAACAACTTGTTTCTAGGCGTTTCACCAAATGACCCTGAACAGATAAGATAACGGCACAACGGCTTCTTCATAAACTAAATAATAATTATTGGATTGAAACTTTTGCTTAACATTAGATAAATGGAGCTCTATCCAGAGCCCTAAAAACTACATTTTTTATGGCCCCTCAAAAATTAAATAACCGGGACTTTTATATAGATGAGGTTAGACCCCTTCTTAACACACAAATAGATTCCCACAAGCTCATGCTATGTCCCTCCACTAGTTCTATCTAATGCCTTCTGTTGGAACTTTCATACTTTCACAGACTTCCTTCACTACAAATGTATGCTATCCTGTTTCAACTCTGCCCTTTCTCAAGCTAAACAAACCTACTTCTCTCCATTAATCAACACCCACAAGTCTAACCCACACTGATTCTTCCTTCATCCCACCTCAGGATTTTTCTGACTATTTTAAGGAAAAGGTAGAACCCATACATCAGAACATTCCCTCTTTTTCCTTCTTCCATCCTGCACCGCTTCCTAACTCTCGTCCTGCTTTCCTTCACTCTTTTTTCACTGTCTTAGAGGAGAATGTGTCACCATCACTGTTGATCTCCTTGTCACGGTAGGCCAGGCCAAATACACCTTTACAGTGGCGGCCGCCTTTATTCTCCTGCGGCCTTTTCCCCGCGATTTTAAAAATCGTGGCCAAATCGCGGGATGATGCGGGACGTTTTCGGCGCCTGTCTGCATTGCTATTGTTTAGCGCTAAGCGCTTTCATTGTCTAGCGCTATTAGCGCTATCAGCTTATTTTGAGCCGTGCGGAGAAGACCCGTGAGCGTTGGATAACATGCTCGCATTTTTCGGGGTAAGTCGGCGGATAGGAGGGGCCGCGACAGTATATTTAAGGGATCAGTCACAAGGCAAAACATGCAGTAAAATAAATTGCGGTTTATTCGGATAAGACCTCGGAAACACACAGAAATACAAGAAACAGAGAATATACACACTTACTGGGGTCTGGGGAAGGAGATCTACCCTTTCCTAGTTGCAAGGCGCCTGCTTCCACAAAGGCTTACCTTGATAGGACCCTGGTTCTGGGCTCCTGGACCGAAATCCAGCCTGCTGGCTAGGCCTCCCCATGCTTCCCTATGTGAATAGCTCTTTCACAGAAGCACCTTTGAGAGGCCCAGCAGCAGCTGCTTGTCTTCCAATCTCCAACAGAAAAAAGAGAGAGAGGTTCTTTTACTGCACGCTCTTATATAGGCTGGATTCCTATCTAAATCATTGAGTGTAATAGCCAATTACAGCAGGGATTGAAATTACGCATTCACTGATAGGAGGGATAAATTCAAAACTTGCCAATGGAAAACATGCTTAGGAGTTTTGACATACAGGGCCATTTTCCCCTGGCTTGCGATGTCTACGTAACACAAAGCCTTCCTAATCTGAATTTCCTGTTCACAAAATGGTTTTCCCCCCTCTGCCATTCCTCTCCTCTCTGAACTATGGATTCTATGCAAACTACTGTAGCTAGTATTTTGACCATATGCCTGTGCTTTCTGTATAGAACCTTATAGTAAACATTAAAACACAATATAAAGTACACTTCCTTACAGATGTACCTTGGGGGACCTTATACTTATAAGGGAAATAAATTGGGGAGATTTGGGCTTGGAATCCCTATCTGAGCTGGGGCATTAAAATGCTAATTCACATGTAATTCACGTGCTAATTCACACTGCCTTTTGTCACCAACCTGGGTTTAAATCACAGGACAAACACAATGCATTGCAGTTTTAAAACACAGTAAGGTACAATATTAGACCCAAGAGCTGACACTTTTAGCCCTTACCATATGGTTTCAGGGGCAGCCAGCCGGGCTCCACCTTTATTAATGAAGGCCGGCAATGCCTACCACCACACTCCTCTTCTCTCTCTACTCTGATACCTTTCCATTCTTCTTCAAACATGCAACAGTTATAGCATGACTCAAAAACAGCAAGCATGACCCAACTGTCTTTCTAACTACTGACCTGTCTCCCTCCTGCCTTTTGCCTCTAAAACCCTTTGACCGTCTTGTATTCTCTTGCTTGCTCAATTTTCTCAACAACCATTCTCTCCTTAACCCTCTACAATCTGACTTCTGCACTGCTCCCTCCACGGAGACAATTCTCACTAAATTAACTGATGACCTATATACTGCCAAAGACAGAGGTCATTACACTCTGCTCATATTACTCAACCGCCCTGAAGCATTTGCCACCATGGACCACATTCTTCTCTTTTCTCTGTACACACTCTCTCTAGGTGACCTAATAACATCTCTTGGGTTTAAATATCACCTCTATGCTGACGACACACACATTTACTTTTCAACCCCTGACCTTACACCTGCTGTACAAACCAAAGTTTCTGAATGTCTTTCTGTTATCTCATCCGGGAAGGCCCTCCTTCGCCTTAAACTTAACATGACAAAAACAGAGTTCCTCATACTTCCTCCCAAACCTGGCCCTACTACCTCCTTCCACATTACTCTTGGAAGTACCATCTTTCAGCCAGTAGCCCAAGCATGCTGCTAAGGGGTCAAACTCAACTCCTCTCTCATATTCTCTTCTCACATTCAAAACATTTCTAACACCTGTTGCTTTTTTCCTCCACAATATCACAAAGATACACCTGTTCCTCTGTTGCTCAACTGTTAAAACTCTGATTCAGGCCCTCATTATCTCCCATCTTGATTACTGTAATCCCTTGCTATCCAGCCTTCCTGCCTCTCACCTGTCTTCACTACAATCTATCCTAAGCGCTGCTGCCAGAATCACTGTACTCTTTAAACTCTGATTCTGCGTCTCCCCTCCTGAAATCCCTCTCCTGGCTTCTGATCAAATCCTACTGTCTCTGTACACTATCCCAAAAATAATAAACAATATTAATGTCTAAATACACCCCCCTCACACATACTATACAGTATTGGGCAAAATTACTATTATCCACATATGGATAATAATGCATTTGTCCATTGTAAATACATATAACTTTCAATAAATACAGTTAAAACATATTACACTTACCTTTTACAGGCACCCACGATGAAGGCTGTCTTCATCCTCATCTTCATCCTGCCCATGCCCCCTCCGATGCTGCAAGACATACACAAGAATAAAAACATCCAATGTAATGTCCCCTAACCCCTTAATCAGCATAGCGGTTATTAACCGCTACAGTCATTAAGGGGTTAACCCACCCTCACCCACCACTCAGGAGGCCTACATACCCTCCCCCACTAACCCCCCACCCCGTGAGGCCTAACCACCCTCACCCACTACCCACAAGGGAGGCCTACCCACATACCCTTGGGGCCAATACCCCCTCCCCCAACCCCCAGTACCCACAATAAAAACAATACACAGCCCCACAATAAACATCATTCTATTTATTAAATACATAACCCACCCCCTGGGCCCCCCCATAAATACATGATTTATCCTTTTACATACAGGGTTCATACCCCAGCCCCACGTGAGTCCCCGGCGGGCCTGACGGGTCACCTGACAGACCTACAGGGTATCAGCAACTGGTTTCATACAGGTTCTGGAGGCCTGTTGGTTGGTCCCGCCAAGTTCCATGGCCCCCAGGTGGTCTCCGCGGGTCACCGTGGGTCAGACCAACAGGGTCAGACCCACAGGTGTCTGAGGGGCTTCAGGTGGTTCCCACGGGGGTCTGGAAACCCACGGGTGCTCACTACGGGTCCGCGGTGCCCACACAGATGTGAGGCCACCGGTTCTTCCCCGCAGGTGTCACCCGTGGACCACGCAGCCTGATACCCGTGAGATACCCAAGGATACCTCAGGTGGTCTCCAGAGGTCTCACGCAGAACCAAGGAACCAACCCTGAATGTAAAATAAATAAACCGGACCTATACATTCTGTACATCACTCCCCCCCAACACATACAGTACAATAATGTGCAAAATAACTATTATCCAGATATGGATAATAGATTATTTGCCCATTATGAAACACATAAAACATGCATCAATCAAAACATGAATTTTTAATCTTAAAATCACCACATTGCATGTTACAATAAATCCAGCATCGATTGTAAATATAACCCAACAAACCAGCAGCTACACAAATGTGTATGAAATGTCACACAATTGCATGAGTGTGTACATGATGCAATTAATCTGTGCATCATATAACACTAATATAGCAAGGAGTAGAAGGTCAAGGGGTGCTCCACTACAAAAGACTAATCCATAAATCATAAATCTTCAAAGACCCCAATATGGCAGAGTGGGTTTAGTAAGTAGAATGGCCTGTGAGTCACTCATAACCACATGTAAATATATATTACCTCATGGTAGCTTACACAGTCCAAGTTAGAGTACTCAACTATGATGGTCAAACATTGAAGATATATAATCCTTACCCACTTCTGCAATCTCTGGGGGTCCACTGTGGCGTGCCAGCCATGGAGATAATCCAGATACAGATAGAAAAAAGAGCAAACAGCGCACTGCCAGGGAGTCAGGTGGTGAGAAGATAAAAATCCATTTATTTCAGAACATATCTGATAAAAAACATCATCCCAGGGGGGTAACAAACAGCCTCCTACGCGTTTCGGACGGGTAGGTCCTTTATCAAGGAGTGTGGAACATAGAACAACCAGGGCGCCTTATATACCCCTTACTGGATAATTAGAAAATTTCAGTCACATGAAAAAACTCGGCCCACTTCCCACTGCGCATGCGCGTGACGTCACGCAAGGCGCCACCTGAGGTGACATAACACTTCTCCGCCGCCAAGGCACGCCCCTACTGGCTGCCCATAGGTGTAGAGGTGCCGCTCCTCAGCCAATCAAAGACTGGAATGAGTGGGCAACACCCCCCCCCCCCCCCCGTCGGCGCCGTTCCTGACGGCCCTGGATGGTCAGGAGGACATAGTGATATATAATAGCGCTCCTTATACAAATAACAGACAAACAACTCATGCTGATTAATACACTATAAGGTATATATATAGTGTATTAATCAGCATGAATTGTTTATTTATGGGGGGGCCCAGGTGGTGGGTTATGTATTTAATAAATAGAATGATTTTTATTGTGGGGCTGTGTATTGTTTTTATTGTGGGTACTGGGGGTGGGGGGAGGGGGTATTGGCCCCAAGGGTATGTGGGTAGGCCTCCTTTGTGGGTAGTGGGTGAGGGTGGTTAGGCCTCATGGGGTGGGGGGTTAGTGGGGGAGGGTATGTAGGCCTCCCGAGTGGTGGGTGAGGGTGGGTTAACCCCTTAATGACTGTAGCGGTTAATAACTGCTATGGTGATTAAGGGGTTAGGGGACATTACATTGGATGTTTTTATTCTTGTGTATGTCTTGCAGCATTGGAGGGGGCATGGGCAGGATGAAGATGAGGATGAAGACGGCCTTCATCGTGGGTGCCTGTAAAAGGTAAGTATCATATATATTGACTGAATTTATTGTAATTGATATGTTTTTAAAATATGCAAATGCATTATTATCCATATGTGGATAATAGTAATTTTGCCCATTACAGTACTGTATGTGTTAGGGGGTGAGGGGGATGTGTGTTGTTTATTTGGGGCAATTGTCCCCAATAAACATGGTAATGTGCCTTAACCCCTTCATTGCTTTAGCGGCTATCCGCTAAGGTAATGAAGCTGCATTAATGTAAATTTTAATAATAGTGTGCGGGAGCAGGGGTCCCCAGAGCTGAACCGCATTGATTTCTACCTCAGAGACCCCCTCCTTCCCGAGTTACAGGCCCCGGTTTGGGGCATCGGTGCCAGTGT